>OY294053.1:20365638-20548556 GCA_958510825.1 Brachypterus glaber
ACTCCAATTTTAACTGTTGGGTATCATCAAAATTTTCTGTCAGAGTTGAGGACCTTTTTTTTTAATTCCGCCAGGGGTAAAGCTTTTTTTTCTAGTTGGGAAAATTGGAGTACAGTTGGGAAAATTGGAGTAGTACGATACTACTCCAATTTAAATAGTTGGGTATCATAACAATTTTCTGTCAGAGCTAAGGACTTTTTTTTAGACATCAAAATTTTCTGTCAGAGGTAAGGACCTTTTTTTTTAAGTTGGGAAATCTTTGTTCTGTCCCCATTCCTCAAAAAAAATCTCTCGCGTCACCCCTGGCCAATAGTAGACTTAAATAAAATAAATTAAATTACATTGTATAAAATACTTTATTATTTTATACAATTTTTTTATATTTGAGTGGTTTTTACAAAAAAAGACAAAACTATACATTTGGAAAATTTTTAATTTTTTTTTCAAACAGTTGGCAAAACGGTAATAATAAACGTATTTTTATACTTGCATATTAAAATATTTTTTCTATGTGTAGTATACCCATTAATCCTCAGACAAATTCAACGAAGCCTGCCCTGTCCAATTATCAATATTGCCCCACTAGACCAAAGTAAAAATGAAAGTATTTTAGTACATTACAACTATCTTAGTTCTCTATTACATCTGCAAATGGTAACAACCGATTTCCCCATACCGTATATAGAATATGTTTATATATTCAAAATTCGAATTTTAGTGATTTTTTACATATAATATTTGGATCTTTAACGAAAAGTGTTACTTCAGTGCTTTGGATATTCGACTCTAATTCTGGATTTTTTAATTAATTCATGTAAGTTTTGTTGGTTGAGGTTATCTAATAATAGTTGGAGAGCTTGTGAACACTTAATTTTATCCCGGCTGAATTTTAAAGTATAGAAAAGTCGCCTAATTTCGGATACCTTTTACAATTTATCCAATATTTAATAGGCTTTTTGATATTTATATTATATAACAACATACAACTTATTATAAGTCCAAACCATTATTTATTAGGGAGGATTGGTGTAGTGGACTACCGCGTCGTACTTGACGAGTTTACTACCGAAAATAGCGTGAGTTCGATTCTCACCGGTGCCAATTTGCCTTTTTCAGTTAATTAATAATTGAAATTTGGCGAAGGCGTAAGTGCAGCGGACACTCCCTATAAATTGGTTCGAAAGTCAATTAAAGCCGGTGGTTCCCTCTACTACTAGCCCACACAAGTCCTGGACTTAGGGGATGCTTAATTAAGTAGAATAGTACGAGGTTAAATAAAATGTATTATGAAAATAATTTTATTATAGTTTATTTTTTCAAAAAAGCACGGTTAAAAAACTTTGAGCATTTTTGTGCATTTGAAAATTTTTCAGATTTAGATCCCATTGCTTATTATATGTTTCTTGTTATTCCTTGACATTTTGTTCTGCAAATAAGACGTAACTTAATCTCGAATTTAATCATTAAGCAATATTTTACGAACACTATAGGAGCCATAATTTTGCCATTTGCAATTTAAACGATTTGTGCTGTCGTTTAACGGGATGAAGCTCTACCGTTTTCATACTACAGGATGAATTTAGTTTGACTTTTGGTTCACAATAAAGTAGGTTTCTGTTTACACTACTATCCGAAATTAGGAAACCGTCCGAAATTAGGCGTGTTTCCTGTACATTCTTATTAAGCTTTATCCAGTTGCCAGGTTCTGGATCCGGTCCCTCTGGGTGCTAAAAGGAAGTACTCTATAATCACATTAATTGATGACAGATCTACATTTTTGATTAAATGGGAATATATAAATGAACTTTTTGATTAAGGGTTTGTTCTGATTTTTGAGGCAAAAATTGACGATTTTTTATTTTTTTTAGAAAACCTGTATTATTTTTATGTACAAAACTTTTTAGAAAGTATTAGGCAACTCCTAAAGTTCACAAAAAAAATATTTTTTAATTTTTTGACGTCATAAATAAATGTGCAGCAGGCGCTGAAATTGCCACCTCAAAAATAACATGGCAAACGGTTCCAGAGATAGCTCTGCCCCCATTGGTCTGAAACACAAAAACCAAAAACAGTCTTAAAATTACGACCTTTAGCTTGCTAATGTCGACACTGGTCAAAATTAAAAAAAAATCCACATGTATTCTAGTGAAAAAAACACAACAACTTTCCGGCCAAACACGGGTAAAAAGGGGGGATAAAATATAAATAACAAGCTTTTGAAAGAAAAAATTGTACATTATCTTACTAGCCAACATGATTTTCGACAAATTGCTTTTTTAATCGCTGGAACATTTTTGAAAAATGGAATTTTGTTTTATGTTTTAAAGTATATGAATAACTTTTTAAAGAAGATGAATTTCGTCAAAATATTTTAGGACCATATTCTACACATTTTAAGAAGTATAAAAAAGCAAAAAAAATCTTGAGACATGTTCAAAATTCAGCCGGGAAAAAATAACTAGTTGAAAATTTTCACCAGCTTTTAGACCATATTTATTTATAAGGAATGTACGTTTTACTTTATTATTTATTTGGAATAACACGTTTTGGTTTGGTTATATCATTTGATTTCTTTTTTTCAATAATATTATTTTTTATTGTATACCGCAGGATTTTGAGATGTAATCTTGTACTCTGGCATTATTATAAAACGACTATAATTACTGCAAAACAAAATAGTAGGACACGGCTAGCCTTAAAATGAAAAGTCAAACCACCATTTTTTGATTTTAGGTTGTTTTTGGGACATTTCCAAACAATTTTTGAAAAAAATTGAAATAGCTCACGAAGCTGTTTTTAAATAAAGTCATTCTTCTTCTTTTTCAAATTTTTCCTGACATCGCAATATGGAGTTTTTTCTATGACACACCCTATAGCATAGGTACTACCCATGATACTCAATATAATCACGACCATTCACATGCCTACTTTGTTAATGTCCTAAAATACATTGTTTTCGAGTTTTTAGCCTTTAAAGCAGTAAAGTGTGTTTTTTTGGCATAACTCACTTATTTATAAAACGATTTCAAACAAATATATTTCAAATAAAAGCTCTTTTTAAACCCTACAAAATATATCATTTACAGGTTTTGCTAGAATATAACGTTTTGGAGATACAGCCTTTCAAACTTTAATAAATTACGCAACACGCAGGTGTATTGATGGTTGCCTATTCACACAACTTGCTATTTCATAACGTTTGAAATTAGTGCCTAGTGCCGATGTTTTGACAAGGTGCTTGCAACTGTTCAGCTGTTTTAATATATTTTTTTTTAAATATACAGATTATTGCATCAAGTTCATCGTTATATAAGAGATCTATAATAAAATAATTTCTAACATAATATGGCATCATAGGTATTTTTTTCTCGATTCTTTCTTAATATACTAATACATCTATTTCGCCGTTTAGTTGATGAATTACGCATGTTTTAAATTAAAAAAAACTTGTTTTAAAACTTTCAAGCAACTTAAATTAATATTTAAATACTTATAATATTTAAAAAATAATTATTTTTATATTTTAAAATAAGTTTTTAGGAACTTCGGTAAATATAAGTTACAAGCAGATGCCCCGGGCCGGGCCCTAGGGCCCGGGTGTAGTGGGGCCCAGGTCCTTACTTTTGTAATTGTTAAAGTACCTTATAACGCAATAATTTTGAAAACAATCGTTTTGTATTTTTTTAATTCTAAATCCATAATTTGTACCGTAATTTAAATAAAACCATTGTGTCCAAATTAGCACTAAAAATTCAATTAATTAATTATTGAATTATTCGTATTTCTAAAAAAAAAAACGAAAAACAATAACTAACATTTAAAAAAGGGAGCGACTAGTCGTACACACATTGTGTATAAATAAGCTATTTTTAAGGTACACTGAAAAAAAGGATCCTTTGCGGTAATAGTTCAGTCGAACGGTCGTATGAAAGGGCCTCACCTTAAAGTGATATGCACACTCTCTGTTCTTTTTTTGTAATCAAAAGGGGTTCGTTTGGAAAGCTTAAATCCAAATTTGCACCCCTGTGCGGTTTTTTTGCACAGTTATGTGCAAAAAGGCATTTGTTTTGTTTTTGCTCTGTAACTTCATATGATCTTATGCTAATTTTTTAATTTACCCGTAAAATAAATTAAATAATTATATTCCAGTTAAAGTTTTATAGCTTTTTTATATAAGACGTCAAAATATTAATATACTTTTATTGATGTATTACCATAACGACCTCTTTTATAATATATTCAAATTTTAATAATCATTATTAATAAATTAATAATTATTATTACTAGAAAAAAATCAATTTAATAATAGTATAACGACTTTAAGTACCTATCACAGGTACATAATGCGTCTACGTCATTATTTTTACTAGGTACTAAAATTAAATGAATAAAATACTCATAAAAGTTTATAACAATATATCATAAAACGTCACATAAAACTTAAGTATAATACATATATACACAAAATATTTTATTTGAACTATTTAACAAGTACAAATTACAAGGATAATTTGCACTAGTGCAATTATCACCTTGTTAAAATTTCTATGAAATAGTCCATCAAAATATCTTTTGGGCAACTTGAATCATTTGGTCCTGGCATATCAAAACATGCATATTACTGTTTAATGTCCAGTGGCAGATACTCATTTTTATGACAAAAAGTCATATAAAATGCCAATATTTAAACAACTTTATTATTATTGTACGATTTCTGAAAAAAAAAAACGCATGCGGCGCTTTTTCTTGGTTAGCGACGTTGAGTAAAATATTTTTTAGAAATAATTTTCCTTTGAAAATGTTAATTTTTGGTAAATGCGCCTGAAAATTTTCAATTACCTCTCCGATAGCAGAACTGAAGCTTCCCCGTACTTTTTATAAACCACCGAACCAAGCTTGAAGCGCACCCGTACTCTTATTAACCTGCTAACTCCAAATAACCGATAAACAGATCTTTCGTTGGTAAAAAATAGGTTATATTCTTCAGATATTTAATGATACAGATCTGCTTCAGGTGCTCTTTAGTCGGGTTAACCCGAACCGGTTCGGTAGTCTATAATTATATATTATACAGGGTTATTCAGAAATAAGTTAGAGAAACTAAGGAGGTGATTCTACGTTAAAAAACATGAAAAAAAGTTCCTATAAAGGTTGGTCCGGAAATCAGCCCTAAGGAAGCTACGACCCTCCTAAGGGTACATCTACAAAGTAGTGTAAAAATTTTAATACTACAGGGTGATTCTACATTAAAAACTGTTTTAAGAGTACTACGACCTCTTACAGAGTAACACTTTTTAAGGGACCGTAGCTTCCTTAAAAGTAATTTGTGGATATTTGTGTATGAGAAGTCTTTTTCGTAGTTTTTAATGTAGTATTGAAATTTTTATTGGTGCATTTTTTAGTTCCTATTTTTGATGTTCCGAACGTGAAATTGCCTCTTTAATTTCTCGAAAACGGTTGGCCCTACACTTTTACATAAAAAGAACCTTTTTTATGTATTTTTAATTAAAGATTAATATTATATTGAGAAAATGTCAAAAAAAATACGGATAAAAAAGTTTGGGGCAAAAAAGTTACATAGCCCCCCCATTTCGCACGTCCCTGGTCAAAATTACCAAATACAAATTATATGAGATGATAGTCTATATCAATGTCAAGGCACGTGCAAAAATTTCTTACTGTGGTTTATAGGGTTCCAGAAATATTAAATAAAAACTACTTTTTAGATGTACCCCTAGGAGGGTCGTAGCTCTCTTAAGGCTCATTTCCAGACCACCCTTTATATATTTTTAATGTAGAATCACCTAAAATTTCCCGAACTTATGTCTGAATAACCCTGTGTATTTCAATAGCACGGAGGTGTTTCGGGTCTCGTTCAGGTCTCTTAGTTGGCTTCTCGATGATAGTTCGGACCTGCTTCGGTGGTGATAAGATAAGCTACGGGTGCGGGTACAAGTACGATTGTGTCTAAATAGATAAAATAGTACAAAACCTAATTTCATAAGACTTTGTTTTGTCATTTTATCGTATGAAATTTTATTGCTGCAGCAATTAAATACCAAGATGGTACAAAGAAAATAAAAGATAATAAGTCGCAATAAAATCCTTTTACAATAATTTATTGTAATTGTTAATACAATGCGTGGTTCATAGATATATGCCGTACATACAAGCCTTGCATAATAAATTTTATATTATCTAAAACACTGTACAACAAAAATTATAAAAAAATATATTTTTCCTACGACCTAGTCAGTAGTTAGTGCCTATTTCCCATCGGTTGCCTATGACAACGGATCTTTCCCTCATAAAACTTGATTTTTCCTGAAAATTGCAAGTCGATCGGATTATTCGTTCTTGAGTTATCGTGTTCACAAAAATCGTGACATCGGACGGACGGAAGACGGACGGACAAACGGACATTTCAAAAAAAAATTCTTATTTTTTGTATAAAAAAAAATTATATCCAAGAATTTTTTGTCTAGGACGATTTTTGAAAATTTTGGAAAATTCGGAACTACCGTATAACATCATTCTAGCGCAGGCGATGTGAATAATATAATAACAGCATTTCTTTGTTGGAACAAAAGTTTCGTTAATCATCGTAATAAGCATTATTATTATTATTAGGTAAATTTCAAGCGATAATTTTATTGCGATTTTATTGCCAATTTTCCTAGCCATTAATATTATAGATGTATCCAATGTTGGTAATTTTATGGCGTTTTACAAGTGGCGAAACAATATTAAGTTAAACTTACTGCAATATTATGTACAGGGTGAGTTAACTAAAACAGATCTATTTTTGTCCAATATTTATAAATTTTTTATTTTCAATAATTAATTATAATAATTAAAAGTCCCTAAAATGTAAACCCTGCTGAAAATGACAGCCATTCACAGATGAAAATGTTGCACTACCCGGACAAAATCGGAACAATTTAGTCTTCGTTCAACAGAAAAAGTATGGTTAATAGTCAAATGATTTAAGTAGAATTTCAAATGTGGTAATTTAATTGCATCAGTTTTAAAATTCTTGATTTCAGCTGGTCGGAACTTTTGCAGAATGTAGCAACAAAACGAAGTAAATGACGCAGTCGTAAGATAAAAGATATAGGCTAAGAGCTGATGACCATTTTATTTTCAATATTTTCTCCCAGCTGTATTTTATATATGTTTTAAAGTACATTCAAGTTAAGCTATTTGTCAATCGCCAGGTCCTAGATCGGGTTCCTTTGAGTGCTAGAAGCTCCAAATAGGTGGTGAAATGGGGTGTACGAAAAATAAATTTTTAACTTACCAAGTCAAATACATTATATTTATTAAATTTAGATTAGGCTATTTTTACAGTTTTAGACAATTATTCAGCAGGCCAAGGGGCAAAAACATACTTTAAAAAGTTCATTTGACATATGTCAACACTATAAAGTCCAAATAATTTTCATTTAATCAAAATAACATTTCATAAAATCTCATTTCTTTAAAAAATTAGGTAACATATGTCAAAGGCACTTTTTAAATACTGATCTTACCCCTTGGCTCCTGAATTATTGTGTATAGTTAACTATGAAAATAGTAAATGTAATGTATACACGGCAAGTTAAATATAGATTTATTAGTAGCTCATTGCTAAAGCTTTTGGAGCTTCTAGCAACCAAAGGAACCGGATCCGGAGTCTAGCAATTTGAAAATAGCCTAATTTGAATGTACTTTAAGACATATATAAAATACAGCCGGGAGAAAATAATGAAATAAAAATGGTCACCAGCTCTCCGACTAATAGTATAGGCAGTGTCACTACTCTTGTGTAAATGTGCCTTGGTAATTACCTAATAATAATATTGTTAAAAGAACGTAAAAAATACATTAAATTTAATTAGTACGGTACCTTAGTAGGCTTTATTATATTAACTGCCAGTTAAATTAATAATAAATTATTAAATTTAATCATTAGTACTAATAATATCATACTTTGTTGACCACAAAAACATAACTGAATTATAAAAAAAAATGCGGAACATTGTATATAATTATATCTTCAAATATTTATATATATTTTTTTCTTAAATTAATAATAACCATAAAAATTTTTTATAAAGGTTATTAATTCCACCAATGATGTATGCAAGAAAATTTGTTGGAGTTATCGCAAAATTAGCCTCTTTTTCAAACATCTGTAACTTCGATTGTAATTGATAAAATGTAACGTACAGTTGGTACCAACAAAACTGGAAATGTGGGGTTATAAAAAAAATTACATTGTGAACTATCTTTCATTTGACAAATATTTGTTTACTTGTTAATAAATTTAGTGTCAATATTGTTATTGCCACATCAATGTCAAAGTCAAAAAATGTTGGTGTATTTTTTTAAAATTGGGAGGGATAAAGCAGAAAAACAAGAATACTCGAAGAATACTGGTGTAAAACCCATAATTATAATTTTTAAATTAAGGAACTATGAGGAATACCTAGTTGTAGGAGACCAATATACTAGTAGTGTTTTTTAAAAATAAAGGTATTTAAAACAAGTTTATTAGATACAAAATATATTGATAAGGGGATTTAATAATAGACCTTTTAGAATAGGGATATTTTAGAGCAGAAATACAGTAATTAACAATAGAGATACGCTTCAAAATCCAAGTGGTATTTACTAAACACAATCATAGAATAACATATGATTTTTGACATGGTTAAACTAACCTTATTTTTCAAACAGGCATAACCCTATTTAAATAATCCACATTCACACAACTAAATTTTATGGAAAACATGAAATTTTACTTAACCCCACTTTTTCAGTTTTGTTGGTACCAACTGTATAAGTGCTCAAAATTTTTGTCTGGTCATGAACTTGTGCAAAAAGCAAGATTTATTGTTCTAGAAGCTAAACATCCCCTTAAACAAAGGGTTAACTAGGGGTACTTGAATTGAATTTTATACCAAACTTTCTCACACTGTATTAAACATAACTGACGATCCCTTTAACTCTATTTTTCTTGAGATACTTTACGATTTACTACTTTTTTGGTGCTTGGGGGTAGTTTAACCGTCATGTAGGGGTGGATTTTTATCAAATCCAAGGCTGAAACTCTTTTACGTGTTTTTTATGTTTTATGTATATTACAAAAAAAATTGCTTTTTAAATATTTTTCTGTAATATAAAACATAAAAAACACGTAAAGGAGTATCACCCTTGGATTTGATGAAAATCCACCCCCACAAAGAGGGTTAAACTACCCCCAAGCACCAAAAAAAGTAGTAAATCATAAAGTATCTCAAGAAAAATCGAGTTAAGGGGATCCAGCCAGTTATGTTTAATAAAATGTGAGAAAGTTTAGAGTATAAAATTTAATTCAAGTACCCATAGATAACCCTTTGTTTAAGGGGATGTTTAGTTTTTAGAAGCATAAATCTTGATTTTTGCACAAGTTCATGACCAGAAAAAAAAATTTTGAGCACTTATACGTTACATTTTATCAATTCCAATCGAAGTTACAGGTGTTTGAAAAACAGGCTAAAAAACCTCTTTGTTGTTGTACTAGTTCAATGGTCAAATTCAGTTTTATTACTATTATTACTTTTACAATTACCTAAAGACACCTTTATGCATAACAATTTTTTAACCAAAAGAAATTCAAAAAGTTAAAAGGGGCATTTAAATCCCCTCCTGTACTAACAATTGAAAAAAAACTGCTTAAGCATTTTTTCAAAGATTAAATACACATTTATTCATATTCTATAAATTTATTCATGGGGAAAGTGAAAAATTGCTTAACTTTGGTCGAATATTTTATGCCGAGAACCTACTCTTCACCGTTATAGCTAACTAGAATATTATAGTTTTAAATCTTTCAAAATGGTAAAAAAAATATAGAGAAAGCGACTTAAAAATGTTAAAATTGGAAGAATAATTTTAACATTTTTTTTACTAAGTAAAAATTAGTATGTTGACCGGGCGGTCGCCTGGCCCCGAAACCACCCTTATTCAATATCAAAAGTTTAGAAGTGACACATACGACATTTTGGCATTTATTCCAAAAATGTGTAATTTTACGAGGAAAATTATCATAATTCTGCATGTATATATGATTTAATGTAGGTAAATGTATAATTTATTAGATGTTACATCTATTTTTACAATATTACATGTAATTTTAATATAAAACCGTAAAATAACATGTAAAATTGTAAATTTACATGCAAAATTGTAAATTTACATGCAAAATTGTAAATTTACATGTAAAATTGTAAATTTACATGTAAAATTTTAAATTTACATGTAAAGTTGAAAATTTACATATAAAATTGTAAATTTACATGTAAAATTGTAAATTAACATGTAAAATTGTAAATTTACTTGTAAAATTGTAAAATAACATGCAAAATCTATTAAATTTCACATATATCTGCATTGAATATTTACGTGTAGAATCATGTGTAATTATATATTTGTTTTTTTACTGTGTAATATTTACTACGAAGAGTCTACTATAACATGAAAAGCATTAAATATTTTCAAGGCTTGCTTATTTCACAAATAGATTTTTAATTTTTCTTAAACAAAGCTATTATTTAACAGTATTATTATATTGAGAAATTACGTTTGTTAATTGCATCAAAATTTAATTTTTCATAACATATGTTTATAATGGCAGAAATATTGAGTAAAATGTAGCAAATCCCCTCGTCTATTTCAAAACGTCGTATCTCATATTTTCTTGATTTTAAGGTGTGTCCTTTTCAAGGACTCCTTTATGCACATCATATGACAATTTCATGCATAATTGGACAGTATTTTACAATACATTTTTCCTAATATCTTTTAAACTAATTGAATTTTTAAATCTTAAAAGATTTAAGTATTTGAGTCACAATATGGGTTAACATATTATTGCATAACACAATAATGTAAGTTAAAATATTTTTTATTTACACTGGAGCACTGGACCAGTAAAACTAACTTTGGTTTACTCAAATAGTTGTAATTTTTTGAATGTTTCGTTCTTGACCTAGAGTCGGAGTCTCCATTTAAAAATACCATTTCCACATATTCAGGGCAAGAACAGGTTTTCCAAATTTAGATTCCCTGGTTTTCCCTGTTTTTTCCTGATTTCCCTGATCAAAATTTAGAATTTTTCCTACTTTTAGTTTCATTTTAAAACTAAATGTGCATTTGAAAATGTTCAAGAAATCAGGCTGAAATGTTTTAAATCTTTAACAATTTGATGAGCTATGTATTAAAAGATGAATTATCTGTTGCTTACGTTACAAGGGAATTCGTATCTCATATTTTCTTGAATTTGAGGTGTGTCCTTTTCAAGGACTCCTTTATGCACTTCATATGACAATTTCATGCATAATTGGACAGTGTTTTGCAATACACTTTTCCTAATATCTTTTAAACTAATTGAATTTTTAAATCTTAAAAGTTTTAATTATTTGAGGCACATATTATTCCATAACACAATTTAATTAATAATGTAAGTCAAAATATTTTTTATTTACACTGGAGAACTGGACCATTAAAACTAACTTTGCTTTACTCAAATATTTGTAATTTTTTGAATGTTTCGTTCTTGACCTAGAGTCGGAGTCTCCATTTAAAAATACCATTTCCACATATTCAGGGCAAGAACAGGTTTTCCAAATTTAGATTCCCTAGTTTTCCCTGTTTTTTCCTGATTTCCCTGATCAAAATTTAGAATTTTTCCTACTTTTAGTTTCATTTTAAAACTAAATGTGCATTTGAAAATGTTCAAGAAATCAGGCTGAAATGTTTTAAATCTTTAACAATTTGATGAGCTATGTATTAAAAGATGAATTATCTGTTGCTTACGTTACAAGGGAATTCGTATCTCATATTTTCTTGAATTTGAGGTGTGTCCTTTTCAAGGACAATGACAATTTCATGCATAATTGGACAGTGTTTTGCAATACACTTTTCCTAATATCTTTTAAACTAATTGAATTTTTAAATCTTAAAAGTTTTAATTATTTGAGGCACAATGTGGGTTAACATATTATTCCATAACACAATTTAATTAATAATGTAAGTCAAAATATTTTTTATTTACACTGGAGCACTGGACCATTAAAACTAACTTTGCTTTACTCAAATATTTGTAATTTTTTGAATGTTTCGTTCTTGACCTAGCGTCGGAGTCTCCAGTTAAAAGTACCATTTCCACATATTCAGGGTAAGAACGGGTTTTCAAAATTTAGATTCCCTGATTTTCTCTGTTTTTTCCTGATTTCCCTGATCAAAATTTAGAATTTTTCCTGCTTTTAGTTTCGTTTTAAAACTAAATGTGCATTTGAAAATGTTCAAGAAATCAGGCTGAAATGTTTTAAATCTTTAACAATTAGCTGAGTTATGTATTTAAAGATAAATAATATGTTGCTTACGTTAAAAGGGAATTCGTTGCTTACGTTACATTAAAAGCCTATTTTTTTGCGTTATAATCTTGACAATGTCTTGTAATACCGAGAGTGTACTTCGACTGGTACACTTTCAATTTTTGTGCCAGGTATTTCTTTCCGATGTTAATGTGTTCAAAATTTTGGAAAAGCCTTATATTCGTGCAAAAAAATTCATTTTTTTTGCGTACTTTTTTTATGACGTTTTATGTCGATATAAATCAATTTCGAACAAAAAAAATTGTCGGTCGACGAATCGGTCGATCTTTTAGTCGATCGGTCGCTCGATTTATTTTTGTCGGTCGTTCTGCCCGAGAAATTTTGTGTGCACGATAACTTATAAACGCCTTAAGCTATAATCCGTATTTTATTTAAAGCCAGTCGTATCAAGATTTGCTGGAATGACTTTTGGGTCTAGACTAAAACTTTCTTCCTAGTTATTTAAACATTTTGGTATTCTGTAAGGATAATCATATGGTTACTTGTAAATAATAATTTTATTTGCGATCGTCTAGAGAACTTTAAAAAACTATTACTTGTTTAAAAAACAAGGTCAGTGTCAAACCTACCAGTAGTATACTTTGGAAATATTAAAAATTGCGACGTAGGTATTTCCTACTAGGAAATGATAAACCTTGCTTAATTTAAATTAATAAAATGCGTTGTTTTTTTTTAATAGTAGTAAAGGTTGTAGTAGTTGTAGTAGTTGTAGTAGTAGTAGTAGTAGTAGTAGTAGTAGTAATAGTAAATTAAATTATTATCTCATTGAGGACTGACCCAAGAATTTGTTGAATAATTAATACATAAAATATTTACTAATATTAGTCCAAATGAGTTATTTTTATTATTTTTCAAAAAATTTTCACGTTTTCGCTTGTTAAACGAAATTAGTAGTAAACTGTAAAAGTCCAAACCCTCAAAATTCGATAAAACGTAATTTTTTTAACGATGTCATATGACTTGTAATAGTTATTTATGGTACTATTGGGTAAAGTAAGATATTGCCCATGAGAAAATTAACCTGCGAGGCGTCAGCCAAGCAGGTTAATTTTCGAGAGGGCAATATCGGTTTACCCATGAGTGCCATACAAGGTTTTATCCAATAAATAGCTTAGGAATTCATATTTTTATTAAAAATTTTAATGACATTTACAAGAAAATAATTTGACAAGTGACAGTTGAGTGGGTAAAATAAATAATTATCCACTCAATAAAGTAAAAGCCACGCGGGGTTATTATTGAGTTTATCTATTTAAAATAAAGCTGGTAATTGTCTCATTATCTGTATGTATTGGATAAAGAATATTAACTTTCAAGACCTAAAATAGCTTTTTTATTCGATTGTATATAAAAGCGCTACTTTTCGTATAGTAAACTTGTACAAAAAGTTTCATTTTTCGGCCTAGGCCGCAAAAATAGTCGACGTTGATTGGTTGATTAATATTGAAACTGTTGATATTTGAATTCTAACCTTAAATTTGTTGTCAAAAATACAAATATATTTATTATTACAGTCGAATAAAAAATAGTGCATGATACACGGACGAAAACTGTTTTTAGGGTAATTACGGTTGCTCTCCGAGCTCGGATGGCAATCTCTGTAATCGCTCTTAAAACAGTATTTGTCGTCCTTCTATCATAAACTACTATTTTTTAAATAGTTATTGACGAGCTTTATTTGAAAGCTTGGTTTTATCACTATTTAATTTATATTAATCCGATATATCATTACACTATAATGAATACAAATTGCCCTATAATTATAATAATTGATGAACATTAATTATAATTATTATTATTACTGTCTATTGTAATTAATCCATTGCCAGGGGCAGATTTTTTTTATGAACTACTAGTATAAATGCTTATTTTAAAAACGTATTATTTCCAAATGATACTATATCTTTTTATTATATAGGAAAGACGCCTAATTTCGGATAGTAGTGTATCTAAGAAACTATCTGCAGAGGTAAACAGAAGCCTACTTTTATGTGAAGCCAGACGTCAAACTAAATCCGTCCTGTAATATGGTAACGGTAGAGCTTCTCCCCGTTAAATGGCAGCACAAATCGTTTAAATTGCAAATGACAAAAATTTGGCTCCTGTAGTATTCGTAAAAATGTTTAATTCTATCTAATGTGTAGTACTTTTGTGCAAACATTAGATGGTGCCACCAATTTGTACGCTCTCGATACAGTTATACTTATTTTTAATAAGTATTTTAAATTTTCAACAGTCGGTGCGAAAGCCACCATATATGCTTACTGATGATCGCAAAAAAGCGTGAAATAGCAGCTATTTGACATTTTGGTAGGGATTTTCTCATTGATTGTGAAAATTCTGTAGTAGTGAAATTTCTTTATAGTTAAATTCGACGTTAAATTACCTCTTATATACAGAACAAAATGTTAAGGAATAACAAGAATCGTAAGCAATTGGATCCAGATCTACTTTGAAAAAAAAAATCGGATATTTCCAAAATTAGGAACCATTTTTCAAATGCACAAAAATGTTCCAGGTTTTTTTAACAGTGTTTTTTGGATAAAATAAACTAATAAAATTATTTCATAATAAATCATCGTTATAAGAAGGTGTATGTTATATAAAAAAAATATCACAAAGTAATACCGCCTAATAAATATTGGATAAATTGTAAATGGTATACGAAAAGACAACTTTTCTATATATTTTTCTACACATATTTATAATAAAGTCTGTGTAACTTGATTGAATTGATAATAACAACCTGTATAGCCGTTAATAACGGCTCGTTATAACTTACAAGTTGGTAAATAAATTACTTATTAAATAAGTTAATTGTTTATAATTTTACTGAATTATAATTCCATAAATGGAATGTTAAACATATAATTTTGCATAAAAGGAATTTCTTCTCTGCGGTAATCGCATTCAGAAAATAATATGTGAAGATATATTACATACTTAAAAAAACTGGCATAAGATATTATTAATATTATGCATACCGTAGAATGGGGTGACATTGATTCTATGAGTAGACTTTGATACCTTATAGTTTTTTTATGTTTTTAAGCAAGACAAACTATTGTCTGTTTCATCAAGCAAGATAGTAAATTAAAAATCGCACAGTGAACATTTCCAAAACAGATTCGAATATTGGATGTGCGAATATACTGCGTAGTTTATTTTATAAAATATAACTATATTTTATACACAAACATATACTATTCAAACCTGTTGTAAAAATATTTAGTGTGCGATTTTTAATTTTCTATATTGCTTGATGAAACAGAGCATAATAAGGGTGGTAGTTGTTCGATTACAGTTTCTTATCAATGCGTCGATGGCCTTTTTTAGTCATTAAAATTTCTTCCCAGCCATATCTAGAACCAGTAAATTTTACTAGTAAATAATTATAATCATTCAGCCCCACCACATGTCAACCGAATTGAAATTGTCATATTTACTGAAAAAAATCTCTCTGTATACATATGTCTCAATCTAATGCTGATAAAAACGATATTATCTTTGAAACTAATTTTCTATTACTTACACAGCATGAAAATATGTTGTTAAACTCTTAAATAACGTGTTACTTTATGTAAATGTTACATTGTAAAATAGTTAAATAGGTAATAGTTTGTTTACATTATAAACAAGTAAGGCAAATAAAGCTATGGCTTTGTTCATACCGTGTTATTTAATTAAACATTTAATGTTTGGTTTAATTTTCAACATACCGGGTGTTCCAACTCTATTTACCCAACGATTTTCTCGAAAACTTAGGAAGATAATCAAATTCTGCGAAAAACAACTTAAATAAGACAACTTAAACTATCTTTTAGAATATATTTGATACTTTCAGCTTTAAAAATGTGGGCAGGGAGCATAGGGGACATTTTTTTTAAATGGTAAGGGGGTCGTGTGCAATTGCCCATGTTGCCCCCCTTTGGATACGCGCCTGTAGTAACAGGTTTTTATGTATTGTAAATAATACGAATCTCTATCATTTAATACGTGATCCTTCGAGCCGGATGGTATGTTTAAAATAGAAGCAAAGATTTATATATTTTTTAGATAAAAATACGTTGTTTTTAAGTTAAAACCATCACTTTCTATTATAATAGCAATGCTTGCCGTTCCGATAAATTTAATTAAATCTTTTCTGATCCAGTGACCTCCATTTTAAGCACCGATAATATACGTATGAAAATTGCGCACGAGTAAAGTATTATATAATACATTCAACAACAATTTCTATTGGCCAATAGACGATTCTTTAGTGTGTTAAGTTTAAGATCTCGCGGCTGTTCCAGTGGAAAACGCAGTATGTAATTTTGTTTATACCGGTCTATGTCTAACTTCATACTGAGTAGTCGTTGAATTTCCATTACCATTCGTAAATTTTTTATAAATAAACATCAATAAACAACTAAATCAGTACTAATAATACTGGACTATGAAAAAAATTTTAAAAAATACAAAATAATGCGACACACAGAAAAAAATATTCTAATATTAAGTATTTGTCATACTTGTGTCAGATAATTGTTGCAAGTATAAAAATATTTGATATAAACATATTTCACTTATTTTAAAAATTAAGTTATTTGTTTCAGGTTTATTGAATTCAATTAGTACTTACTTCCAAGAAATTAGTGTCAGTGCTATTTTTCATTATTTTTAGTATTTTAAATACTTATAATTTATAAGCTTTCTTTTTTATAATAACTCATTTTTTAGAAAAATTGACCTTTTAGAAGTTATTAGCAAAAACAAAAGTATACACTACAATCAAGATGGCGGCGCGAGCTCACCTTTAATTGTCGGGGACTTTTACTACGTTTCTCAGGAAGGTCTAAACTACATCTCTGCCAACTTTTGATTTTTTTGAGGCAAAAAAACCTTCGTCGACTACAGCTGCTTCAAAGGATTAAGAATATTGGGGGTCTAACATTTAAGAGTCGGCGTTTAGATCCTTACGAAGATTGCGAAACATAGCGATTTTATTTTTGTTTGAATAAATTAACGTCAAGTTTTTAGGTTAGAATTTGCATGGAATAATACCGTCATTAAATAAATTTTTCTTCCTTATCTCCTACAGATTTGCCAGTGTAAAGCGTCTCTTACTATCTTGCAGGATGGGACAGACTATAGTTAGACCATAGCTATTCTTTTTGCTTACTGTGTTTAACTTTGGTACGGCCACCTGCTGCACCGTAACGTTTATATATGCGTATAATTCTTGTAGAAATGCGGACAGGACCGGCCTAAGGTCAAATCGCGTCATGGGTGTTTGGTAATGTGTACTGTAACTTTACAAGGTCTTTCCTTGCAAAGTTAGCGATGTACTAAGTAGTACCACTTTCTACACACAAAATAAATACACAAAGAAAATGAAATTATCTAGACCTTCGAAGTAGGATAAGTAGGATTTAATTTTTTTTTAGATAAAAATAACTTCAACCAAATGATATCCCGTCGTTATGGTTTTTTATTGGTTAAACCGATATTATGATAGTCATAGTAATCAATTTTTGCTAATAATTTATTAAAATAAGTGTCAAGCATGCATTTTTGCTGACTATGTTTCTGCGTATTATATATTTATACATTTTAAAACAAAAATGTGTAATTTAAAATAAGACTAAAGGCAACGTTGAATGTGAGGCGGAAAGAAAAAAGGGACCTCTTGTCGGCCGTTTTTTTGTTATTGATATTTTTGAATTAAGCTCTAAATTCTGAACAATTTGGTGCAAAAAACTAAAAACCGGAAATTGCCGACAAGAGGTCCCTTTTTGCTTCCCGCCTCACAAATATATATTCCCAAACGTCTAGAAAGGATACTTATTTCAACGTTTTTATTTTAATTTCAGATTAGAAAATGGCGGAAAGAATAGAGGACTATCCTGACAGGATTTCGGCGACGTACGTAGGAAAAACTTTGTTCATCACAGGCGGCACTGGATTTGTCGGAAAAGTGTTGGTGGAAAAATTACTGAGAAGTTGTAATGGACTAAAAAGGATATATTTACTAGTTAGGACAAAAAAGGGCAAAGATCCGCAAGAAAGGATCAAGGAAATTTTTAATGACACAGTAAGTAAAAAATATTGCTCATTATCCTTAAGTTATCAGTTCCAACGGGAGGCATATCACGCTTTTTTTTTGGCCTTTTTTAACCCCCCTCGTCACAAAGTGTCACACCAGCACTGACCCCCCTTCCCCCTATGTCTCCACACGTTAAATATCAGGGTGACCACAGGTTTTGTAAATTAAGATACCCTGATTTTGCCCTCATTTTTCTGATCAAAATTTAAAAAAAATTCTGATTTTAGTACACACAAGAAAGTGTTTAAAATTAATATGCTCAACAAATTTAAACATGCTGTTTGGTTTTTGAGTTATGGTTTTTTATTTTCTTTTTACTTTTTTTCTGTAAAATGGGTCGATGGATTGGTAGAATAAATATGTACTTGTTTTAGTATCATGTAGACTACAGTTTTTTTTCAATTTCCCTGACTATTCCCTGATTTTCCTGTTTTCCCTTATTCGTGGGCAACCTGAAAGGTTTTGGTTTTTAGATAAAGCCTTGATCAAAAAAGTACATAAAAATCAGTTTCAAAAGATCAAATTGCTCTAGACCCCTCCCTCCCCCTGTCAAAAAGTGTCACAGATTCCTGGACCCCCACTCCCATAGGTGTGACGTTCCCAAGACTGGTTTGAAGCAGCTCTCCATCCCAACTTATCCATAGCCAAATCTTAAATTTTACAAAAATTTCTGCAACCTGCATTCTTTGATAAATGTGAGTATTATCCAGGGTTCAATTTTCTTCTTATTCGTCTTCGTTTTCTTTTTCTTCTTCAAAGACTTTTAAGTAATTTCGTAACTCAGACATCCTTTGCTACATAAATTAATTCTATCTGGTTTTATGCACAATATATCAGGGGTTTGGTTCCAAAAGACGGATGTCACATTTTTTGCAAAATTTTGTTTTAAGTTGATTTATTATTTAAAATCAGTTTTTTAGCATTGCTGAAATTTTTTATTTTTGGAACCAACCTCCTAATATTTATTAAATATTTTTTTTAGCTTTATGACAAAGTCAAAAAAGAACATGGTGAAGATATAGTCAAAAAAGTATTCGCAATAGCTGGTGACGTCTCCAAACTGGAACTAGGTATGTCGGAAGAGGACCGCAAATTGATACAGGAGGAGGTAAATTTTATTTACCACGGCGCGGCTACCATCAGATTTGACGAACCCCTGAAGAACGCAGTTTTACTGAATACAAGAGGAACGAAACTGATGTTAGAATTAGCCAAAGGATGTAAAAAATTAGAGGTTAGATAACACCCAAGCACATTCACAACTAGTAGTGACAGCCTCAAATATTTTAATAACTAAAAAAAAAATTTTCAAATTTTCCAACTCGAAAATTTTTTTTTCACCTCAAAAGAAAGCTTTACACCTGACAAAAATTTTGATAAATAAAAAACACCTTCAAAATTGCCGACTCAAAAATTTTTTTTTCATCTCAAAAAAAAGCCTACCCTTTTTTATCAATATTTACAATTTTGGCGGAGGCGCCATCATTATTAACATGAAAAGTCAAAACTTTTCTTAATTTTTTATTATTTTCTTGGAGGATATAGATATTAATTTAGCGAAAAAAAAACCATATTTTTATTTTTTACTAGTGTAGCTAAAAAATTCGAATAGGTCCCACGGGAGCTCATGTGTTTAAAGCTAAAGTTAGAACCATCTATGTTTCTCAGAGTTTTTTCATATTTTTTGCTGTAGAACTACTCGTTTAAATTTGTAAACCCATTACCGAATGATCCTGTATTATATATTTTAATTTTTTTTAGGTTTTTGTCCACCTTTCGACAGCATATTGTCACCTACACGAGAGAATTTTATATGAAAAGACTTATCCACCACCGGCTGACCCCCATAAAGTCATAAAAACATGTGAATGGATGAGTGAAGAAGCTGTTAACATAATTACAAAGGAGTAAGTGCACATAAACATAGAACCATTATTTCAATTGTTGGTTTGGTTGTTCTAACTCTTTGCTTAAGTAACACAAGTGTTGATTATTTAACCAAAAATACTACACTGATAGAACAATAGCGTAAATAATAACGTAATTAGCTTATAGTATACAACAATAAATAGTTTTATGTGCGCCAATATATTGCATAGAATACAACAACAAAAAAGTAAACTATGAACTGTTAAGGCATGAGACTTTTGTTTATCGAGCAGAGAGCGAACTGGGCGGTGCTTGCAATTCCGCAGGGTCCTTACTACGTCACGATCCTCGCTTCAAAATGCAGGCAATTTATCTAACCCACCGTATGCGGCTGACTAGCTGAACCTGGGGTGCGTCGGCTCTCTACTGCGCGCATGCGTTTCAAAATTTGGTGTAATGTATTTTAAATTCATTTATGTGCATATAGAAACTACATATCACATGTAATTACATGTACATGTACATGCGTATCGTTGGGTATACTTATGCACATAAAAATTTTAGCTTAAACTGCCTACTTTCAATATTTTGGTAAACATTTATTAGAATCAGCTGATTGTAGCCATCTTTATTAATCATCGTTCTTCAAAAAACTACAACAACGTTGTTGTATTATTAAATAATATGAATCTAAAATTTTAATAGTGTATTTAATATAGCGTTATAATGTTTTAAAATAATTGTAAAAATGGTATTATATATAAAGTTGTTACAACAACGTTTGGTTGTACTATTTTTAGATTTTTCTATCAGTGTAGTATAGTAAAATAAAAAGTGTTTTTTTCGTAACCAAGAGTTTAATATCGATTTATATTATTATAGTGGTTGTTAATATATTTACACAGCTCTAAAAAATTCTGTCAACGGATTCTGAATCCACCGTTTTCGAGATAATTGATCCCAAACTTGTTAAAATAGATAAAATTAATTAGAATTTTGACAGAATACACTAAAACCGAATCCGATGTTAAAAATTAAAAATGACTGATCCAATATGGCGTCGAAATTAAAAAAATAAATATATTTTGCCAAAAATTAGTGATTAATTATTTTTGTGGTCGCTGAAACCGAATCCCTTAAAATACGTCACGCACTTGTTTTTTCATCCAATTTTTTTAGGGGGATCTTGGCTGCTAACTTTAGGTATTTTTAGAGGTGGTCAAGTTTCAGCGTTACAGCAACTTACATGTAGGGATACTAGATCTAGGTCTTAAGTTAGTCTTGCTAACTTAAGACCTAGATCTAGTGTCCCTAGTTACCTGGGGGAAAAGTGGTAAAAGTTTTAAAATGTAGGTAATAATTTGTGATTTTTAGGGTTTTAGGTACCTTTCCCAATTCATACGCTTTTACAAAATCATTGAGTGAAGGTCTAGTCGCAGCAGAAATGGATAATCTACCAATTATAATTTTAAGGCCCTCTATTAGTAAGTATATAAAACTACCTAATAGTAAGTACCAAGTACTTAACTTAACTTATTTTACTATTGTAATAAGAAAAATATTCTTCTATCTACGAGAAGTATAATTTTTAATATTTTTTGGAAAAAATTAAGTGTTAAATGCTGGAGTAGAAAAAGGTTTTAGAATTTTTTTTAATTTTTGGGGAAAGTTAGTAATGACTGAAAAAGTATATTTTTAACCCTTTCCTCCTGTAGAGACATATGTCCCAGCAGATGTTCAAAAATCCCTTTCGCTCCTGTAGGGACATGCATGTCCCAGCAGATGTTCAAAAAATCCTATAGCCAAAAAAGAACATTTAAAATACACAAAATAGGGACATTTTAGTATTTAATATTTGACACACTAACTGTTTCTTTGTGTAGGGTCACATATTATGTTATATTGGGACAAACATATCCCAATTATTTTTGGCAAAAGACAATTTGAAAAATAAATTTCATTTGTTTCGTACCTTTGATTGCATTTTATTTTACATACACTTCTTCTTCTTCAAATTTTCCTCTTAGACACTAAATTAAAGTGACCCAAAAGGACTTAATGGTCTTGAACTCTCGTTCTTTTTGACCAGGTACAAGTATCAGAGACTTGAAGCGAGTCTCTCTCATCGTTTCAACTAAATATAATTTCTTATTAACATAACCTCACAAAAAAAAACGTGGTTAACACATCACAAACATCAAATATTCAATTTAAATTAATTTAAATATGTAGAACGGTTTCGCAGTATAGATATTTTCTTAACAATCACATTTTAACAGAAAATAGTCTGTCTGTGACTAAACACCGTTAAATGAATTACCAATCGCGCCGTAGACTTGTTGCCGGTTCCGCGTTTGGAACGCAACTCTTTACATACACTAAAAAAGTTGCCGAAATTCAAAGAAAAAAAACCTGGAGCGAAAGGGTTAATACTTTTTTCCAATTCTGGCGAAGTCCCATAGAAGAGAAACTCATTTATGGTCAAATTGATTAAAAAAAAGTATAAATCATTTATTTATTTTTTTAATTTTAGTTATTCCAATTTGGAAAGAACCAATTCCCGGATGGACGGACAATATGAACGGCCCAACGGGACTTCTGATTGGTGCTGGAAAAGGTGTTATCAGAACAATGTACTGCCAAGCCGATGGGTACGGTGACTTTTTGCCGGTTGATATAGCTGCCAATGGTATTCTTTTAACTACTTTTGATTACCTAACGTATAAGTAAGTATGGTTCATTTTTTAACCGACTTCTGAAAATAGGAGATTAATAAACTAAAAAATAACATAGCCACACAAAAAATATAAAGATGCGGAATTTTTCTGTAGAACATTGTATTCCTATGTATTTTAACAACCTAGCATATTTAGTTTTTGTTTGCTGGTTTGTTTAATCTCGTACTATTCTACTTAATTAAGCATCCTCTAAGTCCAGGACTTGTGTGGGCTAGTAGTAGAGAGAACCACCGGCTTATACTGACTTTCGAACCAGTTAGCGATTTTTAATTTACGTAAACGAAACGAAAGATAGTGGACTGCTTAGGGGTTGTAAATAAGGGTGTAGAAGGGATATCACTAACCTTAGTTTTGATGCTGATCGATGTTCCGGTGCACAAGTGGCTTTTTCTTGATGTTGAGGTTTGTGAGGCGCGAATTTGAGGTCAAAATGGCACCTTGTCCTATAAGTTTTGGAGATAACCTCAAACAACGTTATTTTCATAATCAACAATAAGGTTTTTTAAGGTTATTTTCAAAACTAATCGAAAAAGGTGCTGTTTTAACCTGAAATTCGGATTTAGCGCCTCAAATATTACGTCAGAAAAAAAGGATTTTTTTACAACTTAAAAAAGGCTTTATTCAGAACTTTATATTTCTATAAAGCCCGAGGAGATTATCAAAGTAAAAACAAACGTCTAAATATACTGAATTTTTATCAACTACCCTCCCGATCAAAAGTTGTTGGGCACACAACTTTATCTTATGTCTAGGTTTTAAGTAAAGGCCAATCAAATATTACGTCAGGCAAAAGAGGATTTTTACAATTTAACACCAGTTATTAGGTGTTAAAACGTGTTAAAAAAGGATAATTAATCCCATTTTTTGTACGATTTTTTTAATCGACAATTTAATTGAAAAACTTTTTTTGTTTTAAGTAAACGAAGAATATATAATCTCACCAGCTCCAGCGAATACAAACTCTCTTGGGAAGAACTGATAGAACTAGGAAAAAAGGTCATTTTCACCAGGATACCACTAAATGGAGTTGCCTGGTATCCAGGAGGTTCGATGAAAAATTCCAAAACCATCCACATGATCTGCTATTATTTATTCCATTTACTACCCGCCATATTTGTCGATGGCTTACTTATCTGCCTTGGATACAAACCAGTGTAAGTAAAATCATAGTATACCGGGTGACATAAGAAGTATTGCCTACGAATTATCTCCGTAACTATAAAAGATAACTATTTAAAATTTACAGAGCTTGTATGAACCGTAACTGTTTATGTGAAACAGATTTTCTTTTGTTTTTATGAAAATTGCGTTATTTTAAAGTTTTTTTTTTTAAATCATCATCATCAAAAGCCATTTTGTGCTAAATTTTCAAATGGAACGACCTATTTTTGATTTCGTTACTCTACAAGAAAAACGTACAAACGCCCTAATAAGGTTGGCCTTTTTTGGAAAAAATAACCATATTCAGCTGGAGTTATATTGAATGTATGAATATGGCCTATATTTTTGGAATCAGCGCGTCCTATTTAAAAAAAAATCCCAACGTGATGGGCCAAAACGGACGGCAGATTCGGGTTCAGCGACCAAAAAACCATTTCTGATCCACGTCAAGCGACAAAAAAAAATGTGGTCCTGTGTTAATTATCATTTTCGTGTAAAATTTTCGATATTTATGCACAAAATAATGAAAAAGTAACTTGTACTGTGAAAAAAGTCCTAATTGAGGCAAAAGAATTGATTTCTTCGTCTTTTATGCACTTTTTAATTGTAATGATTAAAATAATTATAATTATTATATTTGCTGCAAATATATTTTTTCTCGGTGTACCGTATTCCATCTACGGTGTTATTATTACATTAAAATACATTTACATTACATTTTTGTTTAACCTCGTACTATTCTACTTAATTAAGCATCCCCCAAGTCCAGGACTTGTGTGGGCTAGTAGTAGAGGGAACCACCGGCTTTAATTGACTTTCGAACCAATTTATAGGGAGTGTCCGCTTCACTTACGCCTTCGCCAAATTTCAATTATTAATTAACTGAATAAGGCAAATCGGCGCCGCGGTGAGAATCGAACTCACGCTATTTGTGTAGTAAACTCGTAAAGTACGACGCGGTAGTCCACTACACCAATCCTCCCATATTACATTCCAAACCCATTTTGTTTCCAATAATTTTTTGTTTTAATTTGTTTAGTTTGATGAGAGTACAAAGAAGGATATCAAAAGGATTCGAAGTATTCGAATACTACGCAAACAACCAATGGGACTTCAACAACGACGAGTCCCTGGCCTCCAGGGACCTTCTGAACCCTCGAGAGTTGGAAATATACAAATGTGACGGAGTGGGGATGGATTATTTCGAATATTTCACGGATTGTGTGCATGCTGCGAGGATCTACCTGCTGAAGGAGTATGACGACACCATCCCTGCTGCCAAAAGACATATGATGGTGTAAGTATTATCATCATCATCACCTTTGAGACAGCTCTCCATCAGCCAATTATTTAATTGTGGGTTACATACTAAGCCTTTCCATAAGATACGCTTCTCACCAATTCTTTCCAATACGTTTGGACTTTGTAGCTCTATCTGACTATTTTATCTTCAACATACTCCTATAGCACCACATTTCAAAGAAATTTGTTTTTATACTAGTAGTCGGAGAGCTGGTGACTATTTTTATTTCATTATTTTCTCCTGGCTGTATTTTATATATGTCTTAAAGTTCATTCAAATCAAGCTATTTCCAAATTGGTAGACTCCGGATCCGATTTCTTTGGGTGCTAGAAGCTCCAAAAGCTGTGGCAATGAGCTACCAAAAAATCTATTTTTAGCTTTCCAAGTCAAACACATTACATTTATTACATTCAGATTAAGCCATTTTTATAGTTATAAACAATAATTCTGGGGCCAAGGGCCAAGAACAGACTTTAAAAAGAGCCTTGCCATATGTGATACTTAATTTGTTGAAGAAATGAGAATTTATGAAATAACATTTTGATTAAATGAAAATTCTTTCGACTTTTAAGTATTGACATATGTCAAATAAACTTTTTAGGGTCTTTTTTACCCCTTGGTCTGCTGAATAATTGTGTAAAACTGTGCACATGTGAAAATAACTTAATCTGAATGTAATAAATGTGATGTGTTTGTCTCGGTAAGTTAAAAATATATTTTTTGGGGACCCATTTCACCACCATTTAGGGGCTTCTATCACCCAAAGGAAACCAATGCCGGACCTGGTAATTTGCAAATAGCTTAATTTGAATGTACTTTAAGACATATATAAAACACAGCTGGGAGAATATGATAAAATAAAAATGGTCACCAGCTCTTAGACTATAGAACAAGGCTTTTAAGAGCCTTTTTTATTAGTCAAAATTTATTTCTGATGAGCACATCATTTTTATCTTTCACTTAAATGTTATTTGCCTAATATTCCTTACACATTTAGAATATTTGTTAATAATACTTTCCAAATATACAAATTATAAATATTACCGACAATTCTTATCAAATATCTTCACCCTAGAGTTTATTAAGAGATCACCTTCTTTAAGTCATTATTTTTTCTTTTTATTTAAATATTTTAAATACTTATATTTTCTTTTTTCTTTTGTAGGATGTACTGCGTGGACAAAATCACCAAAACATTAATGCTTTGTGCATTTTTGTACTACATGTATAAATTAGTTTTTGGAGTAATTTTTCAACCTTTATTTTAACTCTTAGCAATTACATGAATTTTATTAATTTAACTTAGGATAAATTATTTTTTCATTTAATATAGAATCTGAATATTTTTTGAAAATATTTTACAATAAATACTTATTATATTTTCAGAAGTCAATTATATACAAAATGGACAATTTACTGTAAAATATGTTGAAATTTTAGTCTGCAAGTGTAAAAGTTGTAGCCTTAATGTTGTGTGGTGATGTTTAAAACCACAAAAAGGGCCAAAAATAAACTTTACGCTCGCAGTGACACAATATATTTTTTTAAGCGACAGGATGAAAATTTCCACTTTACTTCTGTCAACCCAACAAACATTTTTGCCTAAACGGGCGTAAAAAACTACAGTTTGGAGCATGTAAACGGCCAAAAGTATTATTTTACACCCGCTTCGACAAAAATCTTGTTTTGGCTAGTCAATATTACATTTTTTTTGACAATAATGTATAAATGGCTTATAAATACATTTTTTAATATGTTTTTTAGTCATTTAATAAGCTAAATGATACAGGATGTTGCAGAGATAATTTATACATAAAAATGTGTTTGGAAAAAACTATGGAACAATCTTATATATTTATACATTTGTTATAACTGTAGATAGGAACTAAATAATTTTTTACATTTATAAGTCTTGTATAACATATTTTTTACATTATATAAAAAAATAAAAACAAATATAAAATATGATAATATTATATTATTCAAATAACGATTATTTAATCATCTTATATTCGGGCAGCTTTTTTTTTGGCTATAAGTATGCCCTCACCTTTTAAATATACAGAAAAGAAAGCTATTCGGTTATAAAATGAAACGAGTCTGTCTGTTTAAATGCAAACCAAATAAATTCTACACCTAGTACTGACACTGTCGAATAAAACTGTCTTATTTAAAAATCAAACCACACATAGGCGGCGTTGCCGTTAGGCAATAAAAATACCTAAAATGTGAGAATAAACAATTTCAAACAGACAAGTTACAAAAAGTAAGGTTAATAGTGGTTAAAAGCAAGTAAATGCCTAAATTAACTATCAAAATGGTTAAAAATTAACCCAATCACAAAGAGACCATGATAATAAACGGCTTTTCTTGAACTAAACCAAGAAATTGATTTGATTTTTAATGGGCGAAAATTTGTATGTGTAGAACTACACCAAAAACCTCAAATGCCGCGCTAGATTCTATTAATTCTGGTCTTGAATGAAGTTTAGTTTGTAGTATTTGATTGGTCTTGTTACAAAAATTCAAAATTAAACATTCTTTTTTAATTGATCAACTTGTTTTATTTATATATGTGGTAGGTATGTAGGATCAAAAGTCTAACTTTAAACTTTAGGAAAACCGTAAAAAAATGTCACTCTTTTTCACAAGACTTATAAAGAAATATGTGGCGTTTTACTCGGCTTAATAGGAGTTGGTACAAAAATTGTCCGAAAATATTAAATATTTTCCGAAAAAATATATATATATATATTTTACACTTATCACTTTTTGATCCTCACCCTTGGCTTAGTCCCTATTGATTCTTTCTCAAAAAACCATTTTTTTCCAAAAAAAATCTTTTGTCAAAAAACGAAAAACTTGAAAAAAGTTCGATCAATTTTAATAAAAAAAAACTGTAGCGTCGCAGGCGAAAATTTTTACGAATTTGAGGGTCTGTGGTCCACATGAAAAAGCTTTTCCATGCGCCTTTAAAGGCTCTCCATATTTTCTCGTTTTTACGCCCTTATCGTTCTGGGGGAGTACAAATCAATAAGCTGTTTATTGTAAACCTAAAGAAACTTCCGACGCCGGACCTCCTCGAACTCGGGCCTCGGGTAATCTTTCCCCTTCACCCCCCTGAATCCGGCCCTGAATACAAGATAAATCTGTCTCTTGTCTAGAGAACATACAAACGAAAGAACGATCGAAAGCAAAAGGTTCTACAGATCCCTAAAAATTGGTAAAATTATAATATTATTTCAACAATAAATACTGCTTTTGACAAATATATTTTTTTAATCGCTTGTATAGTTGCAAAATACATCGTTATGAAAGTATTTCTAATGTGAGAGATTTATTTCCATCTAACCTTAGAGGAATGATGTTATCATTAGTAGTTAACTAACAGACTGTTAAACATAGTTTGAATGTTTAAAAATAATTTGAAATTTTACAATAATTTTGTACTAATCATCTACAATTATCCATCAATAATGAGTAAAATATTAAATTTGAGACAGAAATGTAAAATAATATTTAACTGTTCATTAGGATTATTAAAACTAAATGTAAATTAAAATTCTATTTTTTAATATTCATTTTTTTACATAAAATTTGTGTAAGATAATTATTGAAATAAGAATACCGGGTAAGTTTCAATCCATGTACACCCCTAAAATGGGATTGTTTTTAGTTCGACCAAAGCAAATTTTTTGTAGCTTATATTTCTTAACAAGGGCTACAAAATGGCCTATAAAATTATTTTTTGCACTTCCGGTTTCGCCGGAAACTAAGTTAAATATATATTTTTTTGAATGCTATCCCTGTATATTTTTGCGTTTTTGGATCCAGAAAACAAATTTACATTAAAAAATCATTTAAAAACTTTTTAATTTTTTTTAGTACAAGATTTATTTTTTTATAAATAAAATCTAATTTATTTGCTAAATTTGGGAAAAATACAAACTTTATGTAAAAACCAAAGTTTGGTAATTTTTTTGTACTTTAATTTTTTTGAAACGGGTTTTCCTTCATAACTTCATTTTTTCAAATGGCAATTCCCTTGGACGGTCTTAACTTTTTGGTGCGATGTCCTAGGGGCTACAAAACGGCGTACTTCTTTTTCTTTCACTTCCACTTTTGCCGGATTAGGCTTCTTTTTAATAAATAAAAAATAAATTAAATGATTTTTTTTAGATGTAGAATTGTTTTCTGAATTCAAAAATGCAAATATATACAGGGGTTTTCAATTAAAAAAAATAAAATTGACTTAGTTTCCGGCGAAACCGGAAGTGCAAAAAAATAATTTTGTCAAGAAATATAAACTACAAAAAATTTGCTTTGATCGGGCTGAAAACAACACAATTTTAAGGGGTGTCCATGGATTGAAACTCACCGGGTAAACCTATCTGAAAATTTAAATTTCTTATTAATAGTTTTATAATAGATGATTTGATTATTCAGACACACTTGTGTTAGTATCCATTATTATTTAGTAAAAATTAAAATTTTAAAATTTATAATTTATTTAACCCGTATCTACTAACTACTGAGGTGGAGTCTCAAAGACTCTTATTTCAATTTTATTCCAACTGTCATGCGGAGCCTATCAGACTCCACATCAGTAGCTACGGGTTAAAGTCTTTTGGGGACTTTTTACTAGGTGTTTTATGCCTTCCTCGACTGAAAATTAAAATATATTAAAAAACCAAATATTAATAGATAATTGTAAATGATAAGTACAAAATTTTGTTTTAAAAGTAACTGAATATTCCTATTGTTTTTAACAGAAATTTTACCGTGTGTAATTTGCCGATAAAATACGCGTGGATACCTGGAACATACAACGCGCGATATAATTGATTCCAAAGATTAAAAAAACATAAAACTGATATAATTTCCGTACATATGTATGCTAATTACCATTGGATTCGTTTAGTGTCATATTTATTGTATATTATAGCAGGTATGTACTGTAGTTTTAATAATTTTTTAATACTTTTTATAATTTTTCGTAAAATTTTTCATGCAAGTGTCAAATTTTACAAAAATTACATGTATATTTACAAAAACCACAAAAATATTTTAAAAAACCACGTGTATATTCTTTTTTATTAGGTACTGAAAAAAGGAACGGTAGGTATTTCTAGTGTGTGACGTTTGGTGTCTTCTTTTTTATTTTTTTTTATTTTTGAATATTTTAAAATTATTTTTAAATATTATGCACCTAGTATGCGAATTAAGTCTTTAGTGTTCGAGACTGATATTTTTTTGCAGAGATGAAGTCGAGAACACTTAAGACAATTCGCATACGTGGTGCATATAATATTTTTTCTACTACCTAAAGGTAGTAATTCCAAGTATAAGTTATATAGTTTAAAACTTATTCGACAAATAAGTTAGTACTAGTAGTTTTCATATATTTTTATTTCATTATTGACCGTCGTCAATAAAAAATTCTTTGCAAAGGTCAGTGATAAATAAGTTCACTAATTTTATTAGTTATCAAGGTAAACAGGCCTTGGCAACGGTAATTTTTTAAATACCAAAGTATTAATCTGAAGGTATTATACCTATGCCTATATTTTTGGAATCAGTGTGTCGAGATCTATCGATATTAATTCAAAAAAAAATCCAAGCGATGACAGAAATTTGACGATTTTGACTATATCTCAGATTAAAACAAGTCATGTCGATAGATCTCGGCGCGCTGATTCCAAAAATATAGACATTTAATGCCATCAGATTAATATTTTGGAAAATATAAGCGAAATAAAATTTTCGAAAAAAAAATGGTTTTTCGTATTTAAAAAAAATCTGGACATGATGGGCCAAAACAGGTTCGTGTTTAGCGACCAAAAATACACCCAGAAAAGCATTTCTGATCCACTGCAATCGACAGAAAATTTTTGTGGTCCAGTGTAATATGTAAGCTAGCACTCATAATCTCAATTATGTAATAGAAAAAAATACATCTTGCGTCATGCGATATAATGGTCTGTTTTTTCAAGCAAGATAGTAAATTAAAAATCGCACAGAGAATATTTTTACAAACAGACCATAGAAGTAGAAGTAGTAGAAAAAAATACCGTGATTTTTATTGTCATTTTCTTATGGTAAGTTTCTTAAATATTTAAAGGCCTATCCAGAAGCTTGCATAAGAACATAAAACATAAGAATGAGATGCCGTGATTGGCTTACATGGCAGCACATCAAGCCAATCACGGCATCGCATTGTTATGTATTACGTTCTTATGCGAGCCTGTGAATAGGCACTTAATCATTGTATTATTGTGTTTTCTTATTATACCTACCATTTTAAAGAAAAAATATAAAGAATAATTAGATATAAAGCATATTTTTTCTTACTCGTGCGTAAACTGGCAATATAAGTTTATTATTTATCTATAAACAAATTATAGAAAAAACTACATAATAATTAAGTATTACAGGTTAAATACTATAAATGATAAAAAAAAAATTTAATTATAATGTAATGAAAATTAATATTATTATTCCAGAGAATTATTTTACAAAAAAATTGATAAAAAATATAATTTCCTTTTTCAGTAAAAAATACAAAAACGTCAAAATAAAAAAATTACCAATAGATGGTAAATGATTTTTTAATTTTTTTTACATTTACATACCTATATTTATAATTTATGTTTTTGCCCCATAATCATTTTTTTTTAAGAAATTTTGACGAAAATTACAATTTTCACCCCCCCAAAAAAATAAAATAAAAAAAAACGGCAAAATAGAGAATTTTATAAGCTTTAAAATGATACATCACGCTCCCCTTTCCATTTACAAAAATTCCCTCATGCCCCTGCCTTCATTTTAACAAAAAATGTGAAATACAAATATATTCAAAAAGATGGTTTGATTTATCACAATAACGTTTCAAATTTGAAGTCAATATCTCAACCAGTTTCAAACTTAAAGGGGGGGGGGGGTGACTTTTGGACCACACTATAGGCTTCAGTTAATTCTAAAAACATTGAATTTTTCAGATTTAATTTATAAAGCAAACCATGGAAGTCAATGTAGACCAATATCCAGACAGAATAGCCGAATATTTAGTAGGAAAAACACTTTTCATCACAGGAGCCAGTGGATTTGTAGGAAAATGTCTCATGGAAAAAGTTTTAAGGCGCGCCTCTGAGATTAAAAACTTATACGTGTTAATTAGAACCAAAAAGGGCGTAAATCCTCAAGATAGATTAAAAATAATTTTTGAAAATGTGGTAAGTAAAATTAAATAATGGTTTTTGTTAAGATTTTAGTTTTTCATATAAACTGAACACTAAGTACGTAGTATAAATAAATTTTACATTAATTTTGAGACGATTTAATGGAGCTCTCTACAACTAGAATCCTCATTTGTGCTACACTTTCCAGCCAACCAAATATATACTGTATTTGTTTTTCATACAACAAATACAGTATTTATTTGGTTAGCCGGAAAGTGTAGCACTGAGCGGCACGAACGAACATAGTTAATGTGAATCTGTAGAATAAGATAATTCTACTAAAAGTTAGATGGCGCCAGTAATTTCTTTAATAAAAAGAATATAGTTACACTTTTCGCCCGGCCAAGTAAATATTGTATTTGTTCAACAAAGAACAAATACAGAATTTGTTTGGTTGGGTGGAAGTGGGAGTGTATGTATGTCTTCTATCCTTTTTGGGTAGAACTTTTGTCCCTGTCTAATCTAACGGGAGAAATCGCCATTGTAACAAAGAAAGTTTTATAATAGCAATGCTTAACATTTATTCTAATAATGTTAAATTTATTTAATTAATGAAATTTCGTTAATATAATGAATTTTTACATGAACGCAACAAATTTTAAGCATCAATAAAATAAAAGCAATCATTGGCTCGAAATTAACTAAATAATGTTTTTGGCGTAGATATATATTTTATTAAATAAACTTCTTAATAAACCTTATATTTTTAGTTATTTGACACACTCAAAAAAGAAGCAGGAACTCAAGTATTCGACAAAGTTATAGCAATTAGTGGAGATGTGATAGAAAAGGACTTAGGAATATCGAAGGAAGATAGAGCTAAAATACATAATGAAGTCAATGTGATTATGCATTGCGCCGCCACAATTAGATTTGACGATCCTTTAAGAAAAACAATTCTTATTAATACTAGAGGGACAAAATATGCTTTAGAATTGGCCAAGGGATGCAAACAATTAGCGGTGGGTGAAATAATTTAATTTTTTATTTATTTTTTAAAAATATTCCCATTTTGGTTTTGGATTAACTTCTATCCCTAGGAATTTGAAATTACAAATGTATATATTTATTTGAAATAATAAATGATTATTTTTTAACGTTTTTATCAACCAATCATTTAACAATTTTTTGGCCACGTGTTTATTTCTGTCCAATCATATTATAGCTATATTGGAAATTTTCTACTGCAGAAAATTCTAGTGAGAATCGCTGTAGTATTTTGTTTTTCAGTATTTCTATTTTACAAGATTTCATACCTAAAACTAATTAATAATTAAATATGAATATATTACTATTTATAATTATTATTATTAATTTATTATTTACCAAAAAATACCTCAAAATATTCTTTTTATAAAATGTAATGTAGTTTTTACAGGTTGACATACTTGCAAGCCTAGCGCAGTACCGCGCTAGTCAGTACTGCAGTAAGTGACTAAACTATTGACAGAACTATAATTTACAATTTAAAAATGGACAAAAATGTTTTAGTTTAACAACTGAGAATGTAATTAAATTAACCAAATCAAAGAATATGCCCGTAAAAATATTAAAATAAGTAATAAAACAATTTATATCAATTTGCGATGAAAAAAATATAAAAGTTTGTTTGACATATTATAAATCGTTAAAAAATAATCTTCCGAATTAACGGGAAAAATTCAGTTTTAATTCAAATTTACTGTCAAAGGAAATAATTACTCCAGGGGCATCGTCGGTCGTAATTATTTCCAGACAGCAAATTTTCATGAAAACACCGAATTTTTCCCGCATAATTCTCAGCCTCTTGTGTAATTATATATGATAATTAAACAATATAAGTACCTACACAAGGGAATATTATCACCCAGGTAACTATCGACTAAATTGAGAATTTCAAGTTAAGATAAGCAACAAAAAGGTTACCACACTTTTATAACTGTAGGTATCAACTATTTTATTATTAAAAAAAATGCTTATATTGATAAATTTTAAAATTTAATTTAATAATAGTTTCGTTGTGGATCAACTACTCCTAAAAAAGTTATAGTATTTACTTCACTGATAATTCGTTACCGTAGCATATACTGAACGTTTTTGCATTTATGGAACCCCAAGAAAGTTTAGTTAATAGTCACTGGTTGTTATAGTAATCCCTAGTAGAAATTTAACTTTAGAATAACGTTTTTCTAATATTAGAAAACTGTATAAAAGTACGTTATAAAATATGTGCAAATGTCCCGATTTTTAACGTTAGAATCAAACGTTAGTTACAAATGTTAATCTAACGTTAGTTACAAACGTTAATCTAACGTTAGATTTTTAAGTTAGAAATACGTTATAAGTACGTTTAATTTCTAACTTTCGGAATGGGCGTGGCCAACTAGGAAATTTCTACCTGCATCATAAAATGGCAATGGAGACAAATTTATTCATATAAATAAATCTTAATATATTTTAAGAATCATAATATTTTTAAACATAATTTCGTTACATTTATTTATAAAATAGCCACCTTTTTAGGCGGCCCTAAATATTTTTCGTGTAATATCCTGTTATACTTAGATAAATACGTTTACCTCTCAGAAAAACTTTATATTTAGTTAGTTAATATTTATTTATACATTCAGAATTTTAAAATATTTTTTCAATTATAGTACAGCGTTGCCAGACTAACTATTATTTTGACTTCTGGGGATATATTTTTTAACTTATTATAGAAATAATAATTATCCAACCTAGGCACATAGCTCTCTGAAATGAGTATTTTCTACTATAGCTTACGTATTAATAATGGAAATTTAAAAAATATTTAAAGTTAGAATAAGGTTAGAAAAAGGTTAGAATTTAGTTAGGAAACTAACGTTAGATTTATGTATTTTATAACGTTTTTGTCAAACGTTAGTTTTTAAGGTTAGATTTATATATTTTATAACGTTTTTGTATAAAGTTTGGGACTAAACATAAAAATGTCACTAATCTAATGTTATGTTAAGTTAGATTTATGTACTTTTCTACCAGGGATACTTAACGTTGTTATAGTTCTGGAAACTGTAGCAAAAACGTTTAGTATTTACTATGGTAACGAATTCCCAGTGTTGTTTTATTTAAGATTGTTTAAATTGTAATTGTAATTAATGTAATTTTATTTATATTTTAGGCCTTTATTCACCTTTCCACAGCATACTGCCATTTAAGTCAGAAAATTTTATTCGAAAAACCATACCCACCTCCTCAAAATCCTCATGAAATTATTAGGTTATGTGAATGGATGCCCGAGGAATCAGTAGAAAGAATTAAAAAGAAGTAAGCACACACAGGGTAGAAATGAGTAAAATTGTATGGGGTTAGTTTTAGATAAAAAGCAAAAATGGCATTTTTAAATAATGCTATTAGAATCCAAATGTTAAAGGTGCAAAAGAATACTTTTTGCATTATTTTAAGATTGTTTTTAGCCATCAAAAAGCGGTCCTAAACAAGCTACAGCTTTTTAAAAAGAGCTTTTAAGCTTAAAAAGCTTTAAAGATCAACTTAACGACTATTATGGGAACTATTTTATTTTTTTAACTACTTCTAGATCACCCTGAACCATAATTATTAAGCAATTTATTTTGAAATTAATAATTATAGTTTCTTTTGAAAGAAATTTAAATTATCAAATTATCAGAATATTAAGTAAAAGTATATCAAGCTATTTAATTAGATTTTAAATTTACACTTCTAACAATCTAATCATATAACCTAAATTATAACAATACGGAAATACACTGTAAATGAAAATGGCAAATTCACAGCAAATAAAGTAGCTCTTATGTTACCAGCAAAGAAAGTGGTAAATTTAAATCAGTACTGTAATTCACTGTTATCTGTAAAAATGTGATTTTTTATTTTGGTAATTTTAATATTTTAAATTTTTTATTTTTTAGCCCCTTTAAGACGGTGGATGTTTGAAAAAGAGGCTAAAAAACCTCTTTTTTTGCGGTCACTCTTTAGAGTACGCAAGTCTATTATAAAACTATTGGAAGGGTATTGAAGGACTGAGAATAATTAATTTTTTCCCGGTTTTAAAATAATTTATACTCTTATACCGGGTGTTCCAACTAAGACGAACCAGGCGTTTTTTGAATTACGTAACCTAATATAGGTAATATATCACAAATATGGTTTCCGAATCTAGATTCTTGGGATTCCGAAACACCCTGATCCTCATGATTTTTGGGGGTACATCGGGATCGGGATTACGTTATATTAGTATATCTAAATTTAACCGAATCAATTTATTTTAAATTTAATATATATTTTTTTGCAATATTTTCTACAAATTTTGATCCTAAGATGAGGTTTGTTGTGTGCAATCCCGATAATTTCGGGATTGAAATTTTAATACCCACACAGAAAAAAAATCCTTGAACCAAGGACACGTGTCTTTTGATATCTTCAAGTCATATTCTCTTGTTTCAAAGTTAGCATTTCTTTGAGCCAAAGTTAATGTCCTTGAACGAAGAGCACGGGTTGTCAAATGGAGATCCGCGCCCTTAATTCGAAACATTGACTTTGGTTCAAAGAGATGCTAGCCTTGAAACAAGAGAATATGGCTTTGAACATATCTAAAGACACGTAGCCTTGGTTTAAGGAATCCCTTTTTCTGTGCAGATCGAAACTAGAATTTTTAATTATTTATTAAAAGAGCCTTTTTGGGACCTGAAATGTTGAAAAAACGATAAAACAGCTATAGGGACTTCCACTTTATAAAAATGCACTTTTAAGAGCATACTATGCAATGTAAAGCAATGCATATAAATTTTATTAGTTTTTATCAGCCTAATTTAGCTTTAAAATGAGGTTTCTCTCTTCACCACCTGTTTTAGTCTCCATGAAATTTTACGAAAATTAAGCATTACGTGTGCTACTTATAAGCAATCATTTTTTTATTCTTTATTTATATATTCTATGTATCGACATCTCAGTTCTTAACTATTCGACATTGAAGTGAATTGGTACATTATTGAAATGACCTAGTTTTGAGATCCAACAGTTGTATCTCAAAATTAGGTAATTTTAATAATTATTATACAGGGTTATTTAGAAATTAGTTTTAGAATTTTAAGGGGTGATTCTACATTAAAAAATATGAAAAATGTTTTGATAAAGGTTGTTCCAGAATTGAGCCCTACGGGGGTCGTAGGGCTAAGGGTACATCTGAAAAGTACTTTTTATTTAATCTCTGGACGTGAAATTTTCTCTTTAACTCCGATTTTCTCGAAGACGGTTGACCCTACGGTGTTGCATAAAGAGTAACTTTTTGGTGTATTTTTAACTAAAGATTTATGAAAAAAGTCCATCGGTGCAACGACTTTTGTTTTAAAGTTGATCCAATCCCGCCGCGTGTATAATGTACCAATTAATTTTTTTCTCAATCCATATGTACCGGGTTTACTAGATTTTTACAGTAAACAAAAAATCTCTCCGTATATTCTTGAATGTTTTTTTTTTCTACGACTGCTTTAGAATGTAGGCAAATACACACACTGTTCAAACACAGAATGAATCCATTCTAGCTATAGATACGGTATGAATATTCCGTATCAAGTGTTAGAATAAGCACATGTAGTGCCATCTCTTGTTTATAAAACTAAAGAAAAAATTAGCAAAAAAATATATATTTTACCATGAAATATTGAATAATTTAATGCAATTTAAAGTTTTGCGTTAAAATTGCATAAGGTTTATTAGTTTTTCTTAATATTTGACCAGTTTTTTATCAATTTAGTTCAAAAAATTAAAACTGCTCCATCTATTGTTAAATATTGAAACCTGATATCTGTCACAACAATCTGACATAACCTTCAATTTTTGCATTATAATTTGTTAATATGTGCTAAAATTAAATAAAAATCTTTTTTAAGTACTAATTTGATAAAATTATTAAATAACATTAATTGCTTTATTTAAAAATATGTGCTTTGTTGCATTTACAATGTCGGGTCACAAAAAAACATTGTTTTTAATCATTTCTGCAGTTTAAAGCCATACAGTGTTTCATATTTGCAGTCGAAGAAAAAGTATAGTCTACAACACGTATGGAATAGTCATTCCGCGATCGCGGGACCGTCATACTCGCCTGCCGGCTCGTATGACAAACTTTCCGCTCGCGCGGAATATTGTCTATTCCATACTAGTTATAGAATATACTATTCTTTTTCTAGTTTACTAGGAAAGTACCCCAACGGCTACTCCTTTTCAAAAGCATTGAGCGAAGGACTTGTTTCCGAGCAATTCGAAAATCTACCGGTGATCATAATCCGACCGTCCATAGTCCTGCCCATCTGGAAAGAACCTTATCCGGGCTGGACGGATAATATAAACGGTCCCACGGGACTGCTGATAGGAGCTGGAAAAGGAGTAATACGGTCCATGTATTGTAAAGCCGATGGATATGGAGACATGATACCAGTGGATATCGTGGCTAATGGTATTCTCTTATGTGCTGGTGATTTTATTTTATATGGGTAACTATCAAATTATTACAATTTTTTTAAGACACGCTTCTATGATAAACGCTTTAAACAGTTTAAAATGTTTTCAGCTATCACATTTTTCATAAATGAAGTAGATCACTTATCCTAAAAATACCTTACTTCTTTTACAGATATCTTAAAAATCCCTTAATTCCCTTAAAAATAAATATTCTTTTACTTGATTTTTTTACTTTAAATTTATATTATTTTACTAATTAATAGTATCTTTATTCTCTTAAAAATACCTTTAAGGTAAGAGAATAATATTCTCTTACAAATACCTTTTTATCTTAAAAATATCCTATTTACCTTACAATTACCTTCATTCTCTTACCAATACCTTAAATCTCTTACAAATACCCTCTTCCTTCTCTTACAAATATCTTCATTCTTTTACAAACATCTTATTTATTTTACAAATACCTAGATTTATAAAAACCTTAATTCTCTTACAAATACCTTAATTATTTTAAAAATACCCTAATTATTTTACAAATACCTTACACATATTTAAATTATCTCAAATAACCTTTATCTTAAATAATTTTAGTAAAAGAAGAGTATTCAACCTGACAAGTACGGCTGAGCATCAAGTGACATGGAATGAAATCATAGAAATGGGCAGATCTGTAATTAACGAAAGAATACCATTGAATGGTGTGGCATGGTACCCAGGTGGTTCCATGAAAAATTCCAAATGGGTGCATCAAATTTGCTTTGTTTTGTTTCATTTAGTTCCAGCTGTTATTGTCGATGCACTTTTGATTATTTTAAGATACCCACCAGTGTAAGTAAGGGTTTATCAACGAACTAATAACTCTTCTCTCTAGAATAGGCATTTCATTTGTAAAAACTGACAAAAACGTAGCCAACATATACATGTGTCTGTCTTACTCGCACAGCAACAGAGACAACAATATCAGTTACTGGTAACTGTTATTGTTCAGGCCAGAATATACCCACTATTTGTTTACAAACAAACCGAGATGTTGGCGATACTTTATATTAACGGTATGCGTATTCTAGAGACAACAGTTATTAGTTCGTTGGGGTTTATACAAAAATTACGGAAGTGTTATTTTAAATAACATTACTTAACGAAAAATTCTACGAGACTAAACCTGATTATTTAAAAAAGAATCATGGATTTTTAATCATGTATACAGGTATACAGGGTGTGGTTTTTTTAATAAACCACCCTTATAAATCTAGACATGAAGGACATGTCTATCACTTTAACCCTGTAAGGTTCAGTAGTACTTTTATAAGGACTAAAATTACCAAATTAGGGTAGATATGTGACTAATTATGACCTAAGTCGAGTTCTATCAATAAGGTTTACATTTTTTAAGCAAAAAGTGATATTTATAGTTGTGACCATATGGCATTATCAGACCATAATAGATCGTTAGGCCATACGCAATAAAATAATTGTTTATAAACTAAGGTATTTACATTGGAAGTTATTTTACCTTGAAATATTTACCTTATGACATACTAAAGTTATCATCAACAACAAAGCATCAACACATGTTGCACCACACTATAAACAGCTGTTAGGCGACATATTGTCGCTTTGCGCTAATAAATTGCGCAGGAGCTTTAGGGGTTAAAACAATGAGAATTCGTTACGTAGTAAATACTGAACGTTCTTGCCTACTTAGAACCCTAGGCAACATTTGTTATTAATTACAAGTTGTTACAGTAAAACATAACGTTGTTCTGTTATGTTTTTCAGTAACAACTTGTAATTAATAACAAATGTTACCTGGGATTCCAAATAGGCAAAAACGTTTAGTATTTACTACGATAACGAATTATCAGTGTAAAACAACGTGTTTAAAGTTTATAACAAACATATATATACTATTACTATTACTATTACTATTAACTAAATTAGGTTGTGTCCATATGGTTACATGATAATTTGAGTTAAATAAAAAAAGTTGCAGGGGATTTGTTAAAAAAAACACCCTGTAGATAGATTACATATATCTTTTTTAGTTTATGGAGAGTCCAAAAAAGAGTATCAAAAGGTTTTGAAGTATTCGAATACTACGCAAACAATACTTGGGAATTTAATAATGACGAGTCGTTAGCATCTAGATACCTGGTGAACCCCAAAGAAAAACTATTGTACGTTTGTGAAGGGAAAGATGTCAATTATTATGACTATTTTACCGATTGCGTACATGCGGCTAGAATTTTACTTCTGAAAGAGTTTGATGATACTATACCCGCTGCCAAACGACACATGAAAGTGTAAGTATAATATTTCAAAGTTAATTGCAACCACTGTTAGTCGCCTCCACATTTATAGTAGAATGTTTACATTTAAATCAGATTAATGTGAGACAGGGACGTAATTAAATTTTATTATGATATAATAAAATTATGAAATATTAAATACTTATTTATCCTATATAGCTCGATGCACAGAACACAAATAAAACAAATAAAGCCGGTACAGTAAATATATATTGCTACAAATGTCTTGTGGGTGTGGCTAAATCTTATGTGAAATATGATTGGATAGGGTCGAACGTTAATTGGCTGGAAGCAGTCAAAGTTGACTCGATAAAAATACATTAGTTTAAATGAGTCTAAAATTATGCCGATTGGACGAATAGTTTGACAAGCGACAGAAAAAAATAATCGTTGCTAAAAAAAATTTTCTTATATCTGGCAGCGACTATATTAGTTTTATACTTATTTAAATATTAAATCATTAAATTTAAGATTTTAGAACAGAACATGGAAAATATTTATTTAGATAAAAATTTGAAGTTAAGCCTAAGCTTACGTTTTAGAATAGTGGTTTCATTTAACTGTTTTTCAGAATCGTATTATCTACCTGTCGGTACTAAAATATACAGGGTGTCGCATTAAAAAAAAGTTTTCTGGAAAATCCGTGTGTTTTCGAAAAAATTCGGTCCCTTCAGATCAAATAAAAATTAATCCTTCAAGTCATTAAAAAAAACACCCTGTATATTTTAGAACGATTGCATTTTAATTTTGTTTTAGGATGTATTGTGTCGATATTGCTTTCAAAACTGTTGCTTATGGAGCAATTTTATATTACATTTTCAAAATAATGTATGGAATATTTTTTTAAATAATTATTAACACATGGTGTATTGGTTTTAATATATACATATAGTTCAATATCTTTTATATTATTGCATAACTCTGTCGAAATATTAAAGATTATATTAATAGATTTTTGTACTTTTTCTTTTAACTTTTGCCAATTACCTTTTATAATGAGCCGTGAAGATGAATTCATGAATGCTTCGCATTTCACTGTGTCACCGTTTGCCGTTATCATACTAACCACAGTGCGTAAGCGCTAGAATAGTACACTGTTAGAATAATAGCGTCATTAATACAACAACATAGTGTTATACAGGGTGATCCAACGAAAACTTTAACTTCGGATAAAATCGAAACTATGGTCTGTTTTTTCAAGCAAGATAGTAAATTAAAAATCGCACAGTAAATATTTTTACAACAGGTTTAAATAGTTAAATGTTTGTGTATAGAATATAGTTATGTTTTATAAAATAAACTACGCAGTATATTAGCATATCCAATATTCGAATCTGTTTTGAAAACATTCACTGTGCGATTTTTAATTTACTATCTTGCTTAAAGAAACAGACCATAATGATTTTTCGAAAAAACGCCGAGACAGGTAAATTTTTATTTTAAGGGGGACATGTTTTGACATGTAACCAATAATTGACGTAACTACCCCCACCACTCAGAAGCTAGCAGTTCGAAAATCTTAAATGGAAATGTGGGACATATAATACATTATTGAAAAGGTTCTCTAATACTGGCTATAACAAAGTTTTATTTTTTTAAGTAGTCCTCGAGGAAACCTATTACAAAAATTTAAAACATGCATTAATTAATTTAAAAACTTAATGTTTTTAGATAAATAAAAAAAACCCGGAGGTAAACGACACCATGTCACAAAAACGAAATTTTTCAGGAAAGCAAGTTTTCGATTTTTTACAACTCTAAATGCATGGACATGGTTTTGTCTTCCCTATACCTCTATATAAAGCGCACATCAAGGAAATTGTACTCCATTTCACAAAAAATATAAAATCCTCGTTACATAAGGCTTCTTAAAGTACCAATGAATTAAACACAGAATAATAAATAAATATTATGCCTAAAAAAATTAACATTCTGTATATTGCGAACGTTAAAAAGTAAAATTTGGAATCAGCGGACTAAATACTTTTAGAGAGCCATGAATTGTCAATTTTAATAGAAATAAAATGATATGTCAATTTTTTCATGTCAAATTTTTAAAATTATATTGAAGACGAATAAATCAAAATAAAGAGCATTCTTCTTTTTGTGACACCTTTCGTTTTTGGTCCGTTTTGGAGTAATTGGTAAGAAAATTAAACTGGCCGCATAACACTTAGAACTTAAGATTCATAGGGGTCATACTTTAAATACGTAACGCAAAATTTTGCAATTTTGACCCCAACTCTGCCCATGTAACGCTTCATAACCCCCTCTCTACAAATAGGTAACTCTAGCACAGAGGTGCTCCGCGGCGATTTTATTGGGAGGGGCGGACTTTTTATAATATAATAATATTATAAAATATCTATATGTTTTTAATATAATATAGCTCTTCCTAACAAAGCAAGCAATCGAGTGCGGAAAAACCTCTTTATGCATGTGTTAGGAACAATATTTTTCCTACGAGCGGAGTTAAAATAAAATATACTTTTATATTTTATTAAATAAATATTATTTTTGTATTCTTTCACTAAGGAAAACAATTAACAGTTAAGAAATTTGAAAATATTATTTCCTAACTTAAAATTGAAAAATTTTCCAAATCCCAACTCGTGCAAAAAATTTATTTTACCCCTGAAAAAATTTTAATGAAAAAAAAAGTGGTTACCCCCAAAAATGTATTTTACCCCTGCACAGAAATTTTGATGACTAAAAAAAAAGTTCTTACCCCCAAAAGTTTATTTTACCCCTACAATTTTGATGACTAAAAAAAGTCCTCACCTGTGAAAAATTACCTAACTGTACTACCACAATTTTCCCAACTGAATCGGTTTTTGCTAAAAGGGCGTAAGTCAATTTTTTTTTCAAAATTGAGTTAGATACAGTTTTATTATGGTAGAGGATAGACACATTGATTTTTGTTGAAAGGACGTTTTTTTTTCCTGGTCAGTACAAAGAGTACTTTAAAGTCATAACAAACTGACCTACAACAGATGCGAAATATCCTAACAGTGACTTTAAACCTAAGTCACACGGCGAAGAAAATTAGCTGTTGTTGACGTTTTATAATGTTTTCATTTCCTTCGATTTTTGTTAAAAGGGCGTTTTTTTTTAGGGATTTAATTACATAAAAACGGCTCTTCCAACTTATGTGACAATTTTACTATATATTAAACACTAGGTTTACTTCCAACAAAAAGTGTTTTTGGATATTTTTTTTTAAATAACAAAAAAAATAGGAAGTTTTTTTTTTAATTTCCCAAAAGTTTTATTTTAATAACTTACGTCCTTTTAGCAAAAACCGATTCGACTGTGCTCCAATTTTCCCAACTACTGGCCAAATTCCCAACAGTACCCCTTAATTTTCCCAACTATTCTATCAATTTCCGTAATCTACTAAATTTACTCAATTTTAACAACAAAACAGTGAATTTTCCCAACTGAAAAGTGGATTTTCCCAACTCGAGCATGATTTGGGGGGGGGGGGTTGTGATGCCCCCCTACCCCCCATGGGAGCACCCCTGCTCTAGTAGTCCAGACCCCCCAAAAAAATTAAGGGGCTAATTACCATTTGGGGGGCTAATTAACATTTAGGGGAGCTAATTACAAATATGTTGTCTTTTCATTTGAAGGACTTTCCTCAGGGGTGTTTAGAATTTCAAAATTTATTAACTTTTTTTGATCATCCATGCCAAAATTAATTAATTTATTTCCGCCCACCTTTTACTATACATTTTATAAATGTTTTTCAGCCAATTACTTGTTAATTATTTTTTTAATAACAAATTGATCGAAATATTTTTTTAATTTTAAATTCATATAATTATTGTGTTTACAAGTGCTAATTTAATGTCAATTTATTTAAAAATGAATTAAAATTTTGTTTATTATTATTTATTTTTAAGTATTGAAAAAGTCCAAACTAAATTACATAGTATGTTTTTATACGAAGTTTCATATATGATTTCTGTATGTTTTTATACGAATTTTCATATACAAAGTTAAAGCAGAATTAGAAGATTAATTACAGTTTCAAGGCGAAAATTCCTATGCTCCAGGTGGCGCCACATGTTATTTCCTACCACTAACGAACCTTATTAAATGGATAAAGTCGCCTTCGTTATAACTTACTAGTCAGCTAATTTGATACACAATATCGGATTGGTATGGATACGATATCTGGAGGCTTTTTCCTCACTTCCGGTGTCCTCAAGTTGTTGAAAATGGATTTATGTGGGGATGTGTCTCTAGGGGGGTCGATTTTTTCGTTGTTTTTTTGATATCCTTTTATCCACATATATGTTAAAACATATATAATTCGCATATGAAATTTCGTATAAATTCATTTAGAAAACGTATATAAAATTTCGTATAAATTCATTCAGAAAACGTATATGAAATTTCGTATAAATTCATTCAGAAAACGTACACGAAATATCGCACAAATGTGTTTCAAATCCGTACTAAATACGTATATGTTTTTTATACGAATCTAGTAATTGAAAATTCGTATACATACCTGGTGTCCCAACTCTATTTACCCCGAGATTTTCTCGAAAACTAAAAGAGATAATCAAGTTCTGCGAAAACTATCTTAAAGTAGACAACTTAAACTATCTTTTAGCATATATTTGATACTTTGAGCTCTTTCCATTTAAAAAAGTGCCCTCTAAGCCCCCCGTCCACATTTCAAGAGTTGAAAGTATCAAATATATGCTAAAAGATCGTTTAAGTTGTCTTGTTTAAGATGGTTTTCTCAGAACTTGATTATCTCTTTTAGTTTACGAGAAAATCGCTGCGTAAATGGTTGGGATACCCGGTATAAAAAACCTATACGAATTTCTATACGAATCCTAATTATTTTTTTTTACAGGGAGTTACCTAGTTAGAAATAAAAAAGATGATATACAGGATGTCTCAAAACTAACATCACTAATTTTAAGGGCATTTACATAAAAAAATAAGAAAAAACTTTCCTATAAATATATGTCCAAAAACGTGTTGTAAAGGAGCTAGGCCCCTCCAAAAGGTATCACAAAAATTCGGATTTTATTTAATAACTCCGGAGTCCTTTGACAGATCAATACCAAACATTAAATTCATGGTTTTTAAAATATTCCTTAAGGGGGGTTATTTTATACATTTCTACTCGATTAGATATGAAGAAATCGCTAAAAAATTCTTTAGTCGAACGCTGATGAGTTTAGCGTCACGCTAGGATTTAAAGCTTGGCTGATCCTGAAACTTTTTTATTTTTTCTCTTCATTCACCGAAGTATCATGCAGTATCACCGTGCATGGGGGAGGGGGGTCTAAAATTGTAAAAAAAGCATCAATGATTTATCGACAGCTCCTTATTAAAATTCTAACTATTAAATTGCAGTTCGACTTTGTTTGCTGTATACAGTGGCGGACCACTGTGGCATTTTGGCAAATTCTGATTGGCCCCTTGTGGCTGTAAATAAATTAATTTATATTTAAAAACATATTTTTTAACTTGACTTGTAATTACTAATGTACATTACGTAAATATTAAGTTCTGATTCATCCTAATTCATAATTTTCATAGATCTCAAATAGTATATTGTTTTACTAAGAGGAAAAGTGAAGCTCTTTTTTACTAGTCTGTAGAATTTCACTCTGAGTGAAACATACTATATATATATATATATATATATATATATATTTATTTTTTTATATATATATATATATATATATATATATATATTTAAATATTAATTTTTTAATTTAATTTATTCAGTAATAATGTATTCGAAATAAACTTAAACATTCCTTAGCTCATTTTAAATTTTTTTCGTAGGCTAAATCGTCCACTTTTCGCGATTTCGATGGTAACTTGTCTAATGTAGCATTTGCAATTTCGGAGAGATTTGTAGGTGTATAAACCAAATATTCTTCTTCAATCATTTTTAATCAATTTTACACAAGGTTTTTGCACAGAATCTCGAGTCAACCACCTGTTTACATAATAAACAAACAAGTTTGAAGTATGGTTGTCATCAAAGTCAAAGAGTGCTGCCGCCAGTGGTGGTTTTGCTAACCAACTATTTTTTACGGCGTACAACAATGAACTCATTTTTTTATCACTTCTAACTAGTGTGTTCAGTTATAAAATATGAATATTTCAGTACGCTTGAAGAAAAACATTTTTTTACGTTGATTTTGCGGTTATTGGATATTGGACTAAGGGTGAAATTTCAAATTGTGGACCTCCCTGAAAGAGTTTTTGTAGAAGTCAAATTGTATAGTGGGGCCCTAGGATGGCCCCCAGATTAAATAGCCGCCCTGTAAAAACCCGCCAGCTCTCCACTGTCTTTACATTGTCCGAATTTCCTCATAATTAATAATAATAATTAATAATAATAATTAGAGGTAAAATTAAAAAAAAAAAATGGAAAATTAAAATAACAAAAAACTGCAAAAAAAAACGATTTATAATATTTATATCAAAATAAACTGAATACAAAAAACGGAAATATGCAATTTAGTTTAGTTTAAGTTCCATTTTATGCTTAATGTGTGTTTATTAACTGCATTGAATATTTAATTATAATTTTTTATTTAATTATTATTACTTTTTCAATTACAGAAGTGACCCTATATCATATAAATGTAAGGTCGATATTTTAGTTGTTTTTCTGAAGTTGTGATAACTAACCTACCTTAAAGTTAATAACTCATTCTGCAGATAATAATTTATTTTGAGGTGTGTATAATAACATAGCAATAAAGCATAGAATAGTATATTTCTAACCTAATAAGAAAATTAAACATATTCAACTCGAGAGATAATATTTGGCCGAGGCGTAGACTAGCATCTCGAGAGTTGGAAATGTCATTTTATTGTGTGGTTAGAACAGAATTTTATTCACAAGCATAAATAAATAACATATTACGTCGTAAAATTCACCACTAAAAAAATTTTGCAGATTACTAACGTCACTATGAATTTCAACTAAAACTTGTTTTTCGTAGAAATAAACAAAAATGTTAGGTTATTTTATTCGTTCAACTTCAACTGTTTACAGACAAGGCGATGGTTTCGCCATCCATGAGGTATAACCAAAAGCTAAAAAACAAGTTAGATATGAATTCATTTCTAACCTTGGTTAAAAATGAAAAGCTTTTTTAACTTTAAAAGAAGCAAACAAAAATGATAGATTTTGCAACTTTTTATAGTGCATATAAAGGATGTTTTTCTGTATGCTTGTAAATAAAACATTTACTGAGACTTTGTCTTTCCTGTTTTAAAATTACTTATATACATGTTCTTTAAACTTAATTTAACTGTATTAAGGAGATAGTGCTTAGCGTTACGATGTGTTGCGATGAGTTAAGAGGGGGAGGGGGAGTGATGTGGCGTTACATTCTTTATTATTTTTAAAGAAATAAAAACGGTTTGTTGTTTTACCCAAAAAAAACTCAATTATATAAATTTTAAGAGCTTTCAAATGACATTTGCAACTTAAAAAAGAAGGATACCTCAGGAAAGGGGACAATCTACTATCTAGTTTTTTTGTCTCTGTCTGAACCAAATAAATTAAACCCGAAATAAAATAAAACAATAGCAACCTTTTGCTGCTACGCTCTATAGTAAACCCTAGAAACTCGCCACAAAATATCTTAGTTTTGTCCCTAATACAATTATTTAACTACTATTTATTTTCGTTTAGAAATGTCTACGGAAAAGGACGACAGGATCGCTGCCCTTTTTACAGGAAAAACCGTTTTCATAACAGGTGGCACAGGTTTTCTTGGAAAAGTCTTGATCGAAAAACTCCTGAGATGTTGCAGTGGAGTGAAACGGATTTACGTTTTGATCAGGAGCAAAAGAGGAGTACATTGTAGCGAGAGGCTAAATGCCGTTTTTGACAATCCGGTAAGCTATGATCAGAGGCCGGAATTCATATACTTATTCAATTTTTGTTAATCATTTTTTTTTTAACTCCCACAATGTTCTTAATGATTTACTTACCAAATGAAGCTGTGTTTTTGTCGTAATGGCAACTCTAAAACAAGAAAATTCCAATTAGACAGAGAAATATACAACATAGAGAAATGATAGACGTATGAGAAAAAAGTGCTACTTTTTGGCAAACAATTTTTGCAATAGCTCGCTGAGAATTGGTTGTATAATAGTATATTATTCAATGAGCGGTAAAACAATTGCTATTAATCAATAAGAATGAATTTGTCGACAAGAGCCGATAGGCGAGTGGCGTAATCACCCGCAGTAGAGTAGAATACTATACTTTTTCCACGGCTGTTCCAAGTTCAAATTTAAACGGTTTATTTTTACAGACCCCTGGTTAATAGGCCTTGGATAATAGTATATTATTCAACGAGCGTATCATAATTGAGCCGATAGGGAAGTGGCGTAATCATCCGAATTAATAATAGTTTATATACGCGAGTAAAATCTATACTTTTTCCAAGGCCGTTCCGAGTTTAACTTTAAACGGTTTTTTTTAAAGAGCCGTGGTTTATAGACCTATTAATCACGGCCGTGGATAAAAAATAGTTTTATACTATTCAGAAATTTTAATAAATTATTTTTAATTTTTTAATTATTTAAGCTTTATGATATGCTGAAAAAACAAGATCCAAAGGTAATCGAAAAAGTAATGGCTGTCCAAGGCGACATATCCCAGGAGCATTTGGGAATATCCGTCGAAAATCGAAAGGTCCTGGTCGAAGAAATCGATTTTATTTTTCACTCCGCCGCGACCACCAGGTTTGATGAAACCCTTTATGATTCCGTGAAGATTAATACAAGAGGAACCAAGTATGCATTGGATTTGGCAAAAGAATGCAAACATTTAAAGGTTGGTAAATAGTGCCTTATTTCGCATTCATGAGCAAATGTTTATAGTCGGAGAGCTGGTGACCATTTTCATTTCATTATTTTCTCCCGGCTTTATTTTATATATGTCTTAAAGTACATTCAAATTTGTAACGCTTCGTTTTTCGCGTTACCTTTGTTTAAATAAATTGTTAGTAAATATTTTGCTCGATACAGACAAAAGTATTTCGATTTGATTTTTACTATGAAATGTTGGTTTTCTTTATGGAAATTCGATATACGTTCATTGAATGGGGTTATTAGTCCAAAATACTCACGGTTTTTTGATTAATTACTATAGTAGAAATTTAACGTTAGAATAACGTTTTTCTAATGTTAGAAAACTGTATAAAAGTACGTTATAAAATATGTACAAATGTCTCGCTTTTTAACGTTAGAATCAAACGTTAGTTACAAACGTTAATCTAACGTTAGATTTTTAAGTTAGAAATACGTTATAAGTACGTTTATTTTCTAACTATCGGAGGGGGCGTGGTCAACTAAAAATTTCTACCTGCTAAAATGGCAGCTGGAGAAAACAATCATAATATTTTTAAACATAATTTCGTTACATTTATTTATAAAATAGCCATCTTTTTAGGTGGCCCTAAATATTTTTCGTGTAATATCCTGTTATACTTCGATAAATACGATTACCTCTCAGAAAAACTTTATATTTAGTTGGTTAATATTTATTTCTTCATTCCGAATTTTTAAAATATTTTTTTAATTATAGTACAACGTTGCCAGACTTACTATAATTTTGACTTTTGGGGGATATTTTTTTAAACTTATTATAGAAATAATAAATAACTATCAAACCTAGGCACACAGCTGTCTGAAATGAGTATTTTCTACTATAGCTTATGTATTAATAATGGATATTTAAAAAAGTTAGAATAAGGTTAGAATTTAGTTAGGAAACGAACGTTAGATTTATGCATTTTATAACGTTTTTGTCAAACGTTAGTTTACATATTTTATAACGTTTTTGTATAACGTTTGAGACTAAACATAAAAATGTCACTAATCTAATGTTATGTTAAGTTAGATTTATGTACTTTTCTACCAGGGTAATCTTTGGTTTGTCTATAATTGACAAAATTGTGATTTTTCCATCAAAACCTAACATAACCTTTTGTTGTGTTTCACGTTGGCCCTTTTAGAACCAAGCCACATAATTGATTAAAGTTATAATTGTTGTAATAAAATGTTTACGTATAAAATATTGCGATTTTATAGATGAAATTAAAAAAACGGCATTAATATATTTTTTGAAAATTTTTAGATGTTTGTACTCGTGTCAACCGCATCGGCTCACTGGGATGCAGAGATAATTCTGGAAAAGCCATATGACCCCCCTCACGACCCACACGAAATATTAAAGAAATTAGAAAATGGAAGCCTAATAGAAAGGTGGGAAAATAGTAGAAAACTCCGTTTCGAAAAAAATAAAAATTAAATAAGAAAAAAAATATCGATAAAAAAAAACTCGACTACGGTATTTTTTATCTGGACGTTGCAGTAGTTCGGGTAAAAAGATTAAAAAGTTATTTTTTTATCAAAAAAGATTTAAGACTTTATATTTGTTAAAACACTGAGGATTCGTTACCGTAGTAAATACTAAACTTTTTGTCTACAGGAAACATTTGTTATTAATTACAAGTTGTTACAGTAAAACTTAACAGAACAAGGTTATTTTTTACAGTAACAACTTGTAATTAATAACAAATGTTTCCTGTAGACAAAAAGTTTAGTATTTACTACGGTAACGAATCCTCAGTGAACTCAAAAACTTTTTCAGTGATTTAGTTGGACCAAATTCTTACACGTACTCCAAACAACTGGCAGAGGGACTAGTCAATGATGAAATGAAAAATTTACCAGTAATTATAGCCAGACCCGTTTTAGGTAAGAAACTGACTATATTTACAGGAGACCTAACAACCGTAGTTATGACTACTGTAGTTATTACTACCGTACACTGCGAAATTAATCGATCCTATTTTTAACTTTTCTCTGTATTGTTACTAATCAAAATTTTGGTATTATTTACCGATTGTTATTTTATTGAATACTGCAAAATACTTTAAACTAGATATAGGTCAATAATACAAGTTAAAGTATACCTTACTATAACTGTGATATACTTTACCAAATGTTACAGTAATTTTTACTACAACATGCTAGTATTAATAGAAACATGTTGCTTGGGGTTTCAAATATACCAGCACGTTGTGTTGCACGTTTGCATAAGAATATAAAACATAAGAATGCGATGACGTGATTGGCTTACAAGATACATGGCGGCTCATCAAGCCAATCACGGCATCGCATTCTTATGTATTATGCGAGACTGTGGATATGCCCTAAGAGCAATTTATTTTTTTATCAGCGTACAGAGTTGACATTTGGTACCAGTGTTATAACTCCTAAATACGTAGTTTTTAAAAGAAAAATTAAAAATATAGATACTTATGGTGAATTAAAAAGTTTTTAGAAAAAAAACAAAAACTCAAACTTTTGTAAAATTCATTATCTTAGTTTGTACCAGTTACACTTGAAAGGATCAGTGTCATTCGGCTTATATTTAGCGAAGGAATACTAAAGATTATTTGGTAAAGAATAAAAGGAGTAATACAATGTTGCCGAATTTTAAGAAAAGCCTTAAATTTTCGAGATATCTACTTTGGGACATATTACCCGCTGGGCCATATTTGCCGCAAGTACCTTATAATATAATATTGTAAAAATAATGTTTTAGTGGGACCAGTACTAGGAGACCCTTATCCGGGTTGGAGCAACAACCTGCAGGGTATTGGTGGTCTGTTTGTAGCAGCAGGAAAGGGCGTTCTAAGAATCGTCTATTTGAACAAAACGAATTCCGTCGCAGTCCTTCCTGCAGACATTACAATAAATGGTATTCTGCTCTCTGTTTGGGATGTGCTCATTAATAAGTATGTATACGATACCCTATGTGTATGTAATAAATTGGCATAGGCATAAATATTTTTAAAATGTCAGCAATATCGCAAGTTTTACTTGAATTATGTAAAATTACTTATTGCTGTGTAAGTTTCACGTTTGATTATGAAAAACTGATTACTCAACTGTTAATTCTAACCAATGAATAGAGCCACTTGAAAATATGAAAGCGTATCATTACATATCTTCACGGCTTGTTTTTTTTTCTGTAAGTATGATTTGTTGGTTTTAGGGGAGGTAATATCATAAATTTAGCCTGTCCAAAGGACGAGTTGGATTTCACTTGGGAAGAAGCAGTTGAACGAGGCAAAGATGTGATCAGAAACAAACTTCCATTCAACGTATTTCTGTGGTATCCAGGAGGAGACATGACGATGAACCTTTGGGAATATTACATCAAATTCTATCTGTTTCAATTTATCCCCGCCATATTTGTGGATATTCTACTTTTTGTTTTTGGACAAAAACCAGCGTAAGATATAGAGTTTTTGCATGAAACTGGTATTGGTTTTGATAAATTCAAAATTGTTTTAAACCAATTCGATACCTGTATACAAATTCTAAATTAGGTCAATTCAATTAACAGTTTAAATGCCATGGAAGACGCCGGTGTCTGCTGGACTTCTATCCCACCTGGCAATGGCAGACACCCGTGTCTGATGCGTAAGTCATATTTTATCGCCAGGGTACGTATTCCTGAATTTCAAGAAGTTAAACCACTGATAGAACAACGCTTAGAATACGACGCATAGTGCACTATGTTGAAACGAATAGAGTACGATCACAACCTCAGACTCGTTCTATCAGTCGTTCTACTCCCCGAAAATCAAGAATAGGTGCCCAGGCGGACACATTTTCCTGTAGTTTAATATGAAAGCGTGTCTGCTGGGGCCCAGCACTAGTGATACCAAGTTCTTTATAGAGACTTTATTTTAAGAAAAATATTTTAAAGTGTTGTATGTAGGCTTTTCTGCATAAAATAAAATTTCAGGCTAAAACTCTTGGCGCTTAACCTGTTAAGCCAAAATTTAGAGGGTTATTGAATTGGCCTAGTTTCGTGATACAACAGCTTAGAACTGAGGTCTGTCTGACTGTCTTTCGGTCTGGGAAATTTGTGACCACGATAAATCGAGAACGCTTTGAGCTAAGGACTTTAAACCTACGCTTTTATTTAAATATTTCGACTAGGTTTATTTTTTTCAAAAAAATACCATTTTCAAAAAATAATTTTGTTTTTTTTTTTATTTTTATGATTTTGTTTTTCAGTCTAGTCAAAGCCCAATTAAGAATCGCAAGTGCCATGGAGTTAATAAGATTTTTAGCGATGAAAAATTGGAAATTTGAAACTAGGCGTGCCAAAGAAGTGAGATTCAAAACCAACGAAATCGAGAAAAAGAAGTACAAAATAGACACGGAAGGTTTCGTTTTGGAAACGTATTTGTACAATTGTATCAAATCTACAAAAAGAATTCAACTGAAGGAATCAGAAAAATATGATGAGCTGATGGTCACAGTGATGAAAGGGTAAACTTCTTTTAAAAATATATTTTATGTATTAAGAAAGTTTTGTGATCGACTTGACATTTCAGTTTTTTTCTTAAATAGTCATATTTTCTTATAATTTGTGGATAACTCTCGTTTCTTCTACATAAAATGTTGAAATTGTTTAATGAATATCTTGGTGGGGATTACCAATATTATTATTATGGGGGGTTAATATGTTTAAAAAGCGTGTTTTTGGTCGTGTTTTTCTGAACAAGGGTATCTGGGCGTTTTTCAGGGTTGTTTTTTAGCATTTTTATATACAATACGGTGATCAATAAAATAACAATACAATAACTGTTTTTTTTTTTAAACATTTTTATAACAATACCTAGCATGCCAAAATTTAAGATTCTACATCCAAAAATATCAAAAAAGTTCCTACAAAGGTTGGTCCAGAAATGAGCCCTAAGGGAGGTACGGCCCTTTAAAATTGTAATAAAAATAAGGTTTTTAATTAATAACTCTGGTACCCTTTAAGCTAGAGCGACGAGCTTTTGCAGTTTATGTAATTTTTTTTTTTTAATTTATCCAAATGCGTGCCTAGACGGACAAAATATGTGAGGCTTAACACATTTTTGGCCCAAACTTTTTTATTTGTACTTTTTTTTTAATTTCTTGTAAAAATATAGATTCTATAGATATTAGATTTTTGCCACCAAAAACGTTACTTTTTAAAAGGATATTACTCCTTTAATATTAAATTTAGGTGTTTTGATGAAGAACACTTTTTTGCTCAGTTTTAAATAAAGAAGAACCCTGCATTAAAACTTTATTGATGCTATTTTTGTTTCCCATTCAATATGTCATCTTCGAAGGGTCGTAGCTCCCTTAGGGCTCATTTCTGGACCAACCTTTATAGAAACTTTTTTTCATATTTATGGATGTAGAATCACCTCTTAAATTTTGACATGCCAGTTACTGATCACCATGTATGTTATATTTTATTATCTTTCTAACTTAATTTATTTTAATTTTAACTGTTATCTTTTTTTGCTTTTAGGATGTATGTTTTGGACAAATTGTGTAAAACTTTGTTTTTCGTAATTTTGTTTTATTATATCCGCAAATGGTTTTTACTATAAAAAGTTAAGTTTGGACCAACCAAACTGTTTGCTCCGAACTAAGTGTTTTGGATTCCAAATTGGAGTCTAATTATATATATTTAGGGATTGCAACCCCGCAATGTGGGATCCCGCAATCCCGCGGGATCCCGCACCATTTTTTCAATCCGCAAAAATGCGGGATTGGCATGCGGGATCCCGCGGGATTTGCCAGATTGACTACGGATAAAAAATAAACACGACGTGCGGTTTTCTGACGGCAATAACTGAAAATGAGTCCAAAAGCAACAACTTAGTTGTTGGTTCTTCTATTTTACTTTTGCAAGAGGAATTAGAAATAAAATTACAATATACAGAAACAGCAAATAATGTAAATTTAAGTAATAATTTTGATATTAAGTATAGTAAAAAGAGGAATTTAAGACCCCGAAAATCATGGAATTAAAGGAAAAGTACCTAACTCTAGTCACATAATATCTATATTTTCAGCTGTTGCAATGTAAAAGAAAAAAATATATCGCTAAGTAAACAATCACAATCCCGCAAAAATCCCGCGGGATTCAAACTCGTGCGGGATTGCAATCCCTACATATATTATTAAAAATTATGTGTCCATATTGGTAGGTAACTCTAAATAATATATATTATGTATTTGTATTTTTATGAATAAAGTCTGTATTTACACGTTTTTTTAATTTTTATTTGTCTTTTATTTTCACCCTGGATACAATTTTTTCAAATACTAAAACGGTAGTTAAAATTATTTAAAACGCAAAATAAAATATTTCTGTCAGCAAAAGAATTCTTCATTAAAACATAGAAGTTAAAAAAGAAATTGAAAAACGAAAAATCGTTAAAAAAGTAAAAAAAAATGAGACAGTTTTTTCAATAAAAAAAAATAATAATATGAAAAATGAAAAAATATATACAGGGTGATCCATAACTGGCATGCCTAAGGGATCTAGGGCCCTTTAAAATTGTAATAAAAATAAGGTTTTTAATTAATAACTCGGGTACCGTTTAAGCTAGAGCGGCGAGCTTTTGCATGTATACTAGTATTAATAAGGGCAATAAGTTTATGTTAATTTATTTTTTTAATTTATCCAGAGGCGTGCCCAGACGGACAAAATATATGAGGTTTAAAACATTTTTGCCCCAAACTTTTCTATGTGTATGTTTTTTGGATTTGTTGTAAAAAATATAGATTTCTAGAGTAAAAATACATATAAAATATAATATAGTGTAACACTGTAGGAGCAACCGTTATCAAAAAAAAATGCAATTAAGAGGAAGTAACATTTTGTGCCACCAAAAACGTTACTTTTTAAAAGGCTATTACTCCTTTAATATTAAATTTAGGTGTTTTGGTGTATAATACTTTTTTGCTCAGTTTTAAATGAAGAATCACCCTGCAGCATTAAAATTTTATTGGTGCTTTTTTTTGTTCCCCATTCAATACATCATCTTCGAAGGGCCGTAGCTCCCTTAGGGCTCATTTCCGGACCAACCTTTATAGAAACTTTTTTTCATATTTTTGGATGTAGAATCACCTCTTAAATTTCGGTACGCGAGTTCTGGAACAGGCTGTATATATTTGAGGAAGAAAGGGTTTTCGATTTTTTTAAGGATATGGATCTTCGGATAATTTCTTCTTGAGGTATCGTGCTTACAAAAAACGTGATATCGTACGGACGGACGAAAAGACAATTTAAACCGTATTATACTACACGGTTCACCTGGGCGATTTTAAATAAAAATTTCGTGAACCCCTACATTTTTTTGGACCAAAACATACCTGATGACATAAGAAATCAATTCCCATTTGAAAGAAAATCGTAAAAGATACACTTTTTTAGACAGATAAAAAAATGTTTTTTGAGTAATAGGACGTGTCAAAAAATCCCGAATTTCGAAATCGAAAACGCTCTCTGGCTCAAAAGTTGCTCCTTAGTAAAAAAAGGTGGCCACTCAAAAATGAGCCAAATCGATTAATGTTTAGAGGTAGCTCAAAGCACTCAAACTTTGAAAAAAATCGGTACCTGTTTTTGTAAATTATTTTCAAACACTTCAGAATTTGCAAAGCAAATTTTAATTATTCATCATGGATTTGCGTTTTGTAAACATTTTCAGCGCCGCAGGCAAATTTTTTAGAAATCTAAAAGACCAAACACTTTGGAATTGTTAAAAACAAAATAAATTATATGAAAAGCCAGGGGGTCACGCCCCCCTGCCCCTCGGGGCGCCCATTCGCAGCGCAAAAGTTAATTAAAATTGTCAAAACTTTTAAAATAAATTTAATTTAATACCTTATTTGTGCTTTTTATTTTTACTATGATTTATTTTGAGTAGTTTCGGACTAAAGGGCATTTGCAGGCCGACCTTGCACATTCTAAGACATGAGAAAGTTTACTTCTTTTGAAGGCAGGATAGGATGTAATACTGCTCTTAAATAACAAAATATGTAGGGTGTAGAGAGGAAAAAGAATTATCTAGGGTCATTGTAGGATAGAGAGCTGTCTCAAACCAGAAATATTCTATTCTTTATGTAGAGAATGTGTTTATTTAAAAAAATCGCCAAATTAACTTTTTGCTTGTCGGGAACTCACAAAAGCATTTTTTTTAATTTTTTTTAACAAATGAATTTCTCACTATCTGGCATCACAGGGGAAAGAAAAGAAGGAAAAACATAATGAAGAACCCCTTGTACCCTTCGACAATGTGTAAAATGTATACCCTTCTTAATAATAATTATATTTTTAATATTTTTTTTTTAATTACAAATAATTATAACATGCGTAGTTATTTTTATTAATAATTTGCTTATTTGTTATTAATAATAACTCTTAATTAAAATATGTAATTGCTTTTAATGAGAAAAGCGTATGTACTTACATTTATAATAAAAAAATTAATAGGATGAATTACAAACCCAGTGTTAAGGGTCAGTATATAGTTAAAAGCAGTTTTTCTATAATATACATTTAGCTTTCATTAAAACTGTATCACTGTGCGTTTATAAATAATAATTACCAACATTTTTCGTAAGTATTCGACTTTTAGTCCAAAAAAGATTAAAATGCATTTTTTAAAAAGCCACACACATATATATCTAAAAAAAGTGGGACGCAAAAAGACACCTGTAAGCCAATTTATAATATTTCCGGTAGTGTAAATTAAGTTTTTATAATGTAGGTTAATATAATTTGACAAGCTAAGTCAATTTGACTTAGTTGATATTATATTACATGCTGAGGTGTAAAATGTTGCATTTTCTGAGGGAAATTTAGCTGACCAAGGGGCGTAGCTCCGCGGTCTGCTGATTCCCGAAGAAAAAATGAAATGTTCCACCGAAGTGGAAACATTTTTTTTTGGGGGAGGATAAAAGTCATTAACTTTTTTGTCGAGGGAATAAAAGTTTTAATTTTAGCAGTAGTGGATCTTAAAATGCGAAAAAGTTGTAAATTTCAACGGTTATAATTTTAGCAGAAGTGGGAACGTTTTTTCTTTTTAATAATTAACTTTTATGTCGAGGGGATAAAAGTTGTAATCTTAGACTAAAAAAAGTTGTGATTTCAAACCTTCTCCCGCCCGATTAAATCTTCTTCGCTACGGCCCTGCACGTGAGGGATAAAATCAAGTATGTGGGTTAAGACAGGGTGTTTTTCTAATACCCTCAGTAATTTTAAGGGGTGATTTCACATCAAATAATATAAAATAAATAAAGTTTTCATGTCGAAAAAGAGGTTGCTATGCCCCTTTAAAAGGGGCTTCAAAAATTCGTTTATTATTTAATTACTCAGAAACCCTTTGATCTAACCTTAATAAGGCATATCACTTCAAGGACAAAAACAAAATGTGGTAGTTGTAATACCGTAAGAAAAATGCATTTGAAGTTTAAATTTCACGTTAAAAGGAGCAAAAATTAAAGAGGACCTGTATAATAAAGGAACCTTTTATTATATGTTTTATTGAAAAAAAATTAAATGTAATTTTTTTATTAAAATTATTGAGGCTATTATAGAAAGAATTCAATTTGCTAGATATCTAGATACAGATAAGGTCCTTATCATAAGGACAGGTATATTAAATTTAAATACAATTTTATTCACAATCATAAAAAGTCGGTTTATTTTGCAAATTCTGAACTTCAAGAAGTGCCTGTATCCTTTTAATAAAACAAAAACACTTAACGTTAATTTTTATTTAAATATCAAATAAATAATTTTTAAGATGATGATAAAACTTTGCTTAAAGAAGTATAAGCCTTCAAATTAGAGTTTTTTTTTAAGTAAACTCCTTAATGGCCAACTTAATATGGGGTCATTAAAAACATAAAAACACCATATTTTTTAACACCGCTCAATTTATTAAAATTGTGTAATATAAGTAACTAAAAAAAAATAATTATTAGATTTTATAGGGACTAATAAAATTTTTATAACGTGTTAGTTAAATAAATAAATATTTAAAGTTTAAATTAATTATTGTACAGATTTTATTACCCATACTATACTGCCATGCTACGCTAGAAAGCAGTAACTCCATTTTTCGCCTAGCGACGTTTTGAGGTCAACTCTGATGTAATATTTTAAAAACGCTGCTATGCGACAAATGGAGTTACTGCTTTCTAGCGTATTAGGGCAGTATACTAGAGTATACTCTTAACATTAAAAAATTTGAGTTAAAAGCTAATAAATATTTTATTATATTTTATTTGTTAATGATTATACTTAATTAATTATAAATATTTTGTCAATTGAGTACAGTTTTAGAAATAAGTTATTATGAAATTTTTCTATCTCTTTACTGAGATTAAAAAAATACACTGAGAATAATCGGATCCAATTTTTTACTTTTCTCTATATTATTACTACACAGATAAAAAGGATTTATTTGGATATGGCCAATTAAATTATTTGGTTGTGGGTAACAAATTTTATTTGAGTCAAATAAATACTTAGTTCATGTAAACAAATATTTTAATTTTAAAATGATTTATTAATGAGAACAAAATAGTTTATTTGACAGAAATAAAATTTATTTGTTACAAGCAAATTATTCAATTGGCCATATTCAAGCGAATATTTTGTTGACAAAAATAAACTGTTTTTTTCACTACTAGCTTTAGAACATACCATTATTTATCATGTTTTCAGACCGTGAAATCATTTTCTTCACCTATAGCACACAACTCAAAGTATAGGGGAAAGTCGGGTACCGATGCGCACCTAAGCGAAATTTTATAGGATTAGCACCCGATGAATATTACAAAAAAATTATAAGTGGCAAAAAAAGCCTTACTTATTAGACTATCATTACGTATCATCAAAACTTAGGTAGCTTTTACCATAATCACAATAAAAATATAAAACTACAAAAGTGCATTTGCGCACAATTCCCCACCCCAAGGGGCAAGGGTGCGCAGTTATGCACCAAAGATAAAAACAGAAAATAATCAAAAAATATTTATTAAACACAAGATATGTATAGAGGTTTTCAAAAACTTAAATTTTAAAAGAAAGGTTTTGGAATTTTGATCGTTTAAAGAACGTTTCCAAAATCCTTCTTTTAAAAATCTAGTTTCTGAACATTTGTATAATTATTTTGTTTTCTACTTTTTAGTCATACGTAACAAGTAATTATTAGAAAGGTTTTAACTTTAAAAACTTGTTTTTTTATTTAATTTTAATACTATTTAATTGAATGAGGGGTATGTGCATCATTACCCCATCATGAACTTAAAAATAAATCACTTTACATAACGAAAACTATTTAATTAAATTTAACAAAATTGCATGGATAAAAGCAAATGATCATATCCTTCAAGAATATATTTATTTTAGAATAATTGGTTGAGAAATATGAACTTACCGTCCTGTTTCGTACACGTGCAAAATAATAACGATGTTTGTTGTTATTATTTACTACACATACTAAAATATTGTGAACAACTTTCATTTGTCAGTCGCCGTTTTTGGTGCTAGCGCCTCAAGCATGCATGCCAGAGATGTCTCGGAATACCTCGTAATATGAATTTTCGGTGGTGCGCACGGTTACCCACTGCACACCGTTGCCCTACTTCCCCCTACCTTACTATTACTGTAATATTCTTAACCACATGTTATAACATTTGGTTAAGAATATAACGTTACAGTAAATTTTACTACAACATACTAGTATTAATAAACACATGTTGCTTGGGGTTCCAAATAGGCCAGCACTTAGTATGTTAATATGACAAGTTATTGTATACAATACTTACATTATAGTATTTAATATAAGTATTAAATACTAAATGTCGCGATATAATTAAAAAAATAACATACAGTATTAAAAGAACAATAAAATTTTGTGAGTGTAGCTTTTACCTACGCCAAACTTTACCTTCTAAGAGTCAAGGTGTTATAGTTAATAATTATAAATAAAGTCACATTTAATGCAAATTAATATATAAATACTATACTAATTAACATAATTATTTAAATATTTTATTTTAAGATATTTGATAATAAATACTTAATGCAAACCTTGGCCCCCAGGCTTTTTTCGTCAGTGGACCCAGGTTTAATTTAATTCAGCACAAACCAGCAAGTTTTTAAAGTTTTTTTTTCCTAATGTTGTTTTTTTTTCCTAATGTTACCGGACATACCCCCCTAAAATTAAGAATAATTTTCATTCGATAGAAACGAAACTTTGGTGATTTATATACTTTTACATTGGCTAAAAAATAGCGGATATAATTTTTTTGTTTCACTTTAACTTTTTCAGAATTAAATTCTACAACCATACATCATTCTAAATTCTACAACCATACATCATTTGCCATTTTTGACAGAACATGTAATTTTTTATTTTGATTTTAATTTTAAATCTAGTAAGCTTTGAAATATGCAAAATTATTCTTGGCTAAGTAACATTATAATTCTGACCTCACGATACTCAACTACCTAACAATTTAAGTTCTATAACGGTTGCCGAAACCTAAAAACAGCTTTTTTATAACACCTTTAGTAACCGGTTCATGGTAACGAAAAAACTTTACAACACCCTTATATGACCTTTATAACACTAATTTGGGGAATTTTCATACAAAATGCTTGTTCGGTATTGTTATATCTGCCGTCCTAATAAAAAGTTGATTTTCTCGAAACAACAAAAAAATGCAGATATGACTTGATTAGAGGACAGTATTATGGGACAAAATAACACTAAAATAGAAATTACCAGAAAAGATAATTGGTGAACGATATTTTATTGAGGGACAAAAAAATAAAGAAATGTAATCTTAAACTAGGTAAAACACATTATTTTGTCGTTAATTTTTTTTATACAAAAACACGCTACAGTAATGATACCATATATTTTTTTTTTATTTGAAGCATTTTTTACACGAGAATCCAATCAAAAATCAATTAAATGTAAGAATAAAAATATCAAAATAAAGATATCAACCTGGTGACCATTTTCATTTCATTATTTTATCCCGGCTGTATTTTATGGCTTAAAATATATTTGTTCCAAATCGCTAGATCCTGGATCGGATTCCTTCGGGTGCTAGAAGCCCCAAAAAGGTGGTAAAATGAGGTAGGGTACAGTGAAAATAATGGGGTTATTATCGGCGAATTTCCAGTGATCGCATAGACGCCGCGTCGGTTCTAGCATTGACGCGAGGTTTTAAATATTTACATTTTTATTTCTTTTTATCTTGATTTTTTTAATGATTCCATTTAAACGAGTTAGGTGGGAAAAAAAGTTATCGATAAATAAAAATTAAAAACTTTCTTATTCTTAAAAGATAAATATCGAATATCGGTTTTTTCTGCGAAAAACACAAATCATAATTCGGCAAAATTATTCCGTAAGCCTATGTTTCTGTGTTTATTTTCAACGTTGATGAGTCATAACTGAGTTTATTCCGATTACTGGTTATTATGATAAAGCTACACTCAGAATTCGTTACCATAGTGAATACTAAACGTTTATGCCTATTTGGAACCCCATTTGTTATTAATTACAAGTTGTTACAGTAAAAATTACGTTGTTCTGTTATGTTTTACTGTAACAACTTGTAAATAATAACAAATGTTGCCTGGGGTTCCAAATAGGCAAAAACGTTTAGTATTTACTAGGGTAACGAATTCCCAGCGTAGCTCAAAAATATTTACAGTCTACAAATTAAAGTAAAAAAATTGGTGAAGTAGAGAATTATACAGTGCGGTCCAAAAGTCACCCCCCTTTTAACTTTTGAACGAGTTGAGATATCGACTTTAGAACTCTTAAATAAGACAACTTAAACTATCTTTTAGCATATATTTGATATTTTCAGCTCTTAAAATGTGGGCAGGGTGGCATGGAGGGACATTTTTTTAAATAGAAAGGGGGTCGTGTGATACATTATTTTAAAGCTTATAAAATTCTCGATTTAAACTAACATTTTTAAATTTTTTAAAAATGTTTTTTAAGGTTTTGATTTTTCAATTTTTTGTGCTAAAACATTCGATTTTTTAAAGTTTTTTTTATAAATTTTTATTTATGTCAACTAAAATTAGTTTAAAAGTATAATTAACATTTTTTTATGATGAAATTAGGCATTTTTAAAAAATTATTTGTTTTTTTAGAGGAATTTTGACTTAATACCCATTTTCACCCCATTTTAAACCCAATTTTTTTTTATTTAAAAATATGGAGTTAAATGGAAAATTTTATAAGCTTTAAAATGATGTATTACACGACCCCCCCTTCCATTTAAAAAAATGTACCCCCATGCCCCCCTGCCCACATTTTAAGAGCTGAAAGTATTAAATATATGCTAAAAGATAGTTTAAGTTGTCTTATTTAAAATTTCCAAATTTGAAGTCGATATCTCAACTGGTTCAAAAGTTAAGAGGGGGGTGACTTTTGGACCGCTCTGTATACTGAATTATAAGTCATATTCACTTTTGCAAAAATCTAAAACATTTGGAAAACAAAAAAATGTTTCTACTTTAACTTGTAGACTGTAAATAATTTTGAGCTAGCTGTATCATAATATTAAAAACATGAAATTCATTTGCTGAACCTAACTTAAAAAATACTTAAAGGATGGCTGTCAAAATTGCAGGGAAAATGACAGTAGTGTATCATACTAACCCCACATATTTTAAATCTATCTCCAACACAGAATTTAAGCGTTGTATCACAATAGCCACCTACTGTATCCACAATAGCCCCAAACGTGGGTTTTTTTTGATACAACATTTTGTTGTATTTTTATGGTCACCTATTGTTTTTCTTGTAAACTGGGCAGAGAACCCCATTGCTTACAACAAGGAATTTGTCCATAACCACTTTTATCGTCCGATGAATAATTTCGCTGAAAAATGAAAAAAACAATTTCACCTCCAACATGGTAATTTTTGAATATCTATAACTCGATTGTTATTAATATATTAAAAAAATATATTCAAACAAAAATTGTTGTAAATGTTCTCCTTAACAAAATTGGTTATATGTATTTTTATCGTAAAGTGGATATTTAGCGAGATAACCGCACTCACCCCTAAAATTCAAGATAGCGGACATCCCTTACACAAACCACCCGGTGAAAAACCAACAGGATCCTCCTAGGAGTGTTCTGTTACTCCATCGCTATTTTTAAATTAACTCGATTGTTATTAACATACATATTAAAAAAATGATCCAAACAAAAATTGTTGCAAATTTCCTTCTTAACAAAATTGGTTATATACATTTTTATCGTAAGATGCATATTAAGCAACTCACCCCTAAAATTCAAGATAGCGGACATCCCTTAAGCAAATCACCTGGTGAAAAACTAACAGGAGTATTCTATTACCATCCACTACTACCCTTTAAAATATCAGTACATTTAGTGCAATTTAAATTTATTATTTGACTGGACTAAAATGTAGATGACTCGGTAAGTTCAAAATAGGTTTTTAGGGTACATCATTTTCACAGCTTTTGTAGCTTCTAGCACACAGAAACCAGAACCAGGCCATTTTGAAAAAGCCTATACTGCATAAAATACAGCCGGGAAAAAATAATGGAATGAAAATGTCTATAATAGATTGATTCTATCAAATATAAAAAATCATTTAATATTTCGTAAGAAACTTGTTTCATTATTCCCAATTTTTTATTATACGAAAAAGTTAAAAAGTAAATGTAAAATTTGTTTAGTATCTATTCAAGATCGTAACGGACTTGATTCACAGTTTAATTTTTTTGGCGTCTTAATACACATATAAACATATGTAGGTACAGAATTTTAATTTTGATTTTAATTTTAGACAACTTTAATTTTTATTTCTTTATTATTTTTTATTTGGTATTTAAACTTGGGGTTAGTCTAGGGATTTAGTAAAGTTACGGGAAAAAACACTAACAATAAACAATAATGTTGTGCCTAAGTGACGTTTCGCTTATTATTTATGCTTTTTTCTGAAAACCCAAATATCTAAAAAACACATTTAAAAAAAATTAAACTATACTATGTAAATGTCAAGATAATATCTTATATTATACCACAAGAATAATTAATTAAAACTAGGATTAAACCCCTATAATTTAATTTTCTTTTTTTTTATTTCAAAGTGCATTAATTACGTAATAGTTATAAATTATAATTGAAAATTAATACAGGTAAATAAAATATAAAAAATATACTATATAAAAATTAGGGCAGTTTATTAAAAATATAGAAGTTAAAATAAAATGTATTAGTTTGAATTTACAAATTTGAAATGTCAAGTTATAAATAAATATTTGATATTTATTATTTAGTTTAATTTATGTATTTTATATTATCAATTTAAATTAAAAAAAAATCCATTCTTTTTTTTGTTTTGTTTAACAAGAATTAAAAATAATAATGTTTTTAAAGTATTTTTTTAATAATGGATACATGTGACTGAATAAAAAAACGTTTTTATTGCGGTTTTAGCCTAAAGATTGACTATATTTGTTGTATTGGAAATATAAATTTTCACTTTTTAGGAAAAGCCATCACAATGTCATCAAATCCGGACAGGGTAGCAGCGATTTATAAAGGAAAATCCATTTTCATTTCCGGTGCCACAGGTTTTTTGGGAAAAGTGTTATTGGAAAAACTGCTAAGATGTGCCACAGGAATCAACAAAATTTATTTATTAATCAGGAAGAAGAAGGGTGTCCCTGTTATGGAAAGGATGAACTTAATTTTTCAAAATCCAGTAAGTTTATTTGTTTATTTATTTGTTTATATTCATACATGGACCTTTATTTAAACGTATTTTAACATTAAGAGTGTTACAATTAAACTATAAAGCATCTTCAGATTTCATTGTTGAATTAGTTTAGTTTCAATTTAAAACTTTCAAAAATTTTCAAAGAAAAACGTCCGCCAATTTGTTATTTTTTGGCCAAAAATTTTCTTCTAGTTGGGGCTATAGTTTTTTTTTTCAAAAAATTTTTATGACCAAAAAATAGCACTTTAAAAAACTAAAAAAAAAATTTTTGTATTCTTTGAATATAAACATACCTACAAAATTTCACAATATCTTTTTTCTTTCTATATAAAAAAAATGTTTAAAAAAAGATTATTTTTAAAATTTGAAGGTAGAAGTACCCCTTAAAACGAAAATAATTATAATCAATTTTTAAAACAATACATTTGCTTGATCGTCGTGAAAAAAATTAATAAAAAAATAAAAAAAAATCAATGACTTTTTTGTTTCAGCTTTTTAATATTTTAAGAAATAGAAACCCTGAAGTTCTTGAAAAATGCATAGGAATTCCTGGTGATGTTTCCTATGAAGATTTAGGAATATCAGATTTTTATCGAAACATTTTGATAGAGGAAGTAGACTTTATATTTCACTGTGCTGCAACTACTAGATTCGATATTAGCTTTTTAAATTCAGTCATTACTAATACTAGAGGCACTAAGTATATGTTGGATTTGGCCAAACAATGTAAACATTTAAAGGTAAGACTGCACCAAAATCATTTAATAGTTATTTATGGTACTAGTAGGTAAAGTAAGACATTGCCCATGAGAAAATTAACCGAGGCGTCAGCCAAGCAGGTTAATTTTCTAGAGGGCAATATCGGTTTACCCATGAGTGTCATACAAGGTTTTATCCAATAAAAGTCCAATAAATAGCTTAGAAATTCATATTTTTATTAAAAATTTTAATGACATTTACAAGAAAATAATTTGACAAGTGACAGTTGAGTGGGTAAAATAAATAATTATCCACTCAATAAAGTAAAAGCCACGCGGGGGTTATTATTGAGTTTGTCTATTTAAAATAAAGCTGGTAATTGTCTCATTATCTGTATGTATTGGATAAAAATATTTACATTTACATTTTTGTTTAACCTCGTACTAATCTACTTAATTAATCATCTCCTAAGTCCAGGACTTGTGTGGGCTAGTGGTAGAGGGAACCACCGGCTTTAATTGACTTTAGAACAAATTTATAGGGAGTATCCGCTTCACTTACGCCTTCGCCAAATTTCAATTATTAATTAACTAAAAAATCAAATCGGCGCCGGTGAGAATCGAACTCACGCTGTTTGTGTGGTAAACTCGTCAAGTACGACGCGGTAGTCCACTACACCAATCCTCCCAAAGTCAATTAATAATATTACACATTAATTTATATTATTTGATCAAATTTGAGAACAATCCTAAATTGGGTCAAAGTTACTGATTTTTATTTACTTTTAACCATGGCAAACAATTTACTTTTGCGTTGGAAATAGGGGGTATTTTCCAATGAAACTTTTACTTCTGTTTTCACGTTAAATTAGTAACTTTATGACAAATAAAAAGTTTTGTTCTTTTAGTGTTTAATGTTCTAATAGTACTAAGTTATAAGAAGGAAAGATATTAAAAAATTGCTCATGTAACACAGCCACACAAAAAGAAAAAAAATTCCGGATTTTTTTAGGAGTTCGCTGTATTCCTATGTATTTTGAGGCGCTGAATCCGAATTTGAGTTCAAAATAGTACCTTATCCGATTAGTTTTGGAGATAACATCGAAAAACTTTCCCCAAATTTAGTCAAAAATATTTTTTTTTGAGGTTATTTCCAAAACTAATCAGATGAGGTGCTATATTGACCTCAAATTTGGATTCAGCGCCTCAAAATACATAAAAATACAATTGTCTCCTAAAAAATTCTTGACCTTTTTTTTTTGTGTGGCCACAAAAAGCAAAAAAAAAGGTCAAGAATTTTTTTGTAAACCATTGTATTCCTATGTATTTTGAGGCACTGAATCCGAATTTGAGGTCAAAATAGCACCTCATCCGATTAGTTTTGTAGATAACCTCAAAAAACGTTAATTTCATACTCCAAAATAAGGTTTTCTGAGGTTATCTCCAAAACTAATCGGATGAGGTGCTATTTTGACCTCAAATTTGGATTCAGCGCCTCAAAATACATAAAAATACAATGGTCTCCTAAAAAAATCCGGACCTTTTTTTCTTTTTGTGTGGCTGAGTAATTATTTTTTTCTAAGAAGGTAACGGACACCTTTTTTCAAATATTCGTTCATCTTTTCAACGTTTTTGTTTCTTTTTCTATTTTCAGTTGTTTGTTCATGTTTCTACTGGATTTGCACATTATAAGGAAAAAATTGTAGAAGAAAAAATCTACGATCCCCCAGTGGACCCAGACGATGTTCTAGATAGCCTCAAATTTATGAATGAGAGCGATATGGATGCAGTTGCAAAAAGGTGCACGGAAAGAAACATTAATTATAATTTAATAATTATTAAATAATTACAAATGGGGACAAATCCTTATTTTTGTATTTATTTAAACGCAATATATTTTTAAAGTTAAATAATTTTTATTTAGTCTTTTAGGTGATGTTCCAAACTCGTATACTTATTCAAAGCTTTTGGCAGAAGCTTTAGTTGCCAAAGAACTGGGAAAGATACCATTTGTTATAGCCAGGCCAGTTGTAGGTATGAAATTAACGTTTAATTTTTTTTTACCAAATATAAAAAAAAATAAAATAATATCATTTATCAATGTTAGTGTGGTAACAGAGATATTAACTAAAAGCTACTTTTTAGACGTACCCTTAGGAGGGTCGTAGCTTCCTTAGGGCTCATTTCCGGACCAACCTTTATAGGAATTTGTGTTGATATTTTTTAATTTAGAATCTCACCTTAAAATTCTCATAGACATAAAACGTCTAGAGAACTAGATAGGTAAGTTTGTTAGGGTAGGTGGGTAGCGTGTAAACCAAGGAGCTAACAACTCTTCTCTCTAGAATAGGCATTTCATTCGTTAAAACTGACAAGTACGTCGGCAACATAAACATTCGTCTGTCTTACTCGCACATATTTGTTCTAACAGAGACAACAATACCAATATATATATATACTGAATATACCTACTATTTGTTTACAAACAAACCGAGATGTTGGTGATACTTTATTTTAACAGTATGCGTATTCTAAAAAGAAGAGTTAATAGTTCGTTGGTGTAAAATACCTACCTGCCCTAACAAATCTGCCTATTCAGTGTTCTTGAAACGGGCGGTCCTAGTAAAAATGAAAATGTGAATTAAGTGGGTCTATCCATCCGCCTGTCTGTCTGTCTGTTTGTATCTAAGCAATGAAACTTTTAAAGGAAATGTCGGACTTTTTATATTCTTTTACCAAACGAGTGCTGAATCCATTCACGATATCACGTCAAAATGGTTGAAATTGCAATGTTAGCATTTTGGACGTGACATCGTGAATACAGCCCGTTTGAAATTATATATAACGTAGAAAACAAACATCAAGGCTGACGTGTTTTTTTTAATAAAACAGAGCGCATCGGACGGGCCGTCTCTCCAGTACAATCACGTCAGCCTTGATCTAATCGTTTTATCTTTGTTTTCTCAGTCTAGTATAATCTCAAACGGGCTGTATTGTAGTGACCCACTGGTGGGGCAAGCATCAAAGGCTGAAAAAACAACATTTTTGGCAATAAATTGCTTATTATTGATCGTAGGATAAAAAATGCACATTTAAAATTTTAAACAAAAACAGTTTTAATAATTTTTTTGTATGGCTATTGATTTCCGAGAGATATAGTCATTTAAAAATATTACCACCACTTTGGGAAAGGTATCCGTTTCACCTTATTTTATTTTTAGTCATTCCTGTTCTCTACGATCCCTATCCCGGCTGGACTGATTCTCTGCAAGGACCCATGGGACTTTTTGTAGCGGCAGGAAAAGGAGTACTAAGGATTGTTTACATGGACGAAAACACACATGCCAAAGTTATGCCGGTGGATGTGACTATTAGTGGTATATTGGTAGCCAGTTGGAACTATCTCGAAAACAAGTAAGGAAGCAGAAATCAGAGATTTTTTTTCATAGGTAATACAGGGTGTCCGTTTTTCGACCTCAATCATGGTTATCTCGGTTATTATAAGAGATACAAAATCGGTCAAATAAGCGAAAAGTTGCGCATTTTTATGCTGATCAATAATCTAAAAGAAAACTTGACTTTTTTGTTTTTTAATTATAGCAAAAAAATTAAAAACGGACAAAGCTAGACGTTTTCAACTAAAAAATTGTTTAGGTACTTTGTTGCAAGGAATCTAAATCTGTTATCATATTATCCATGGCATTTTAGATTTGCATCTACAGCACTACAACACTTAACTCCGGTTAAGTAAAACACTTTTTGACGTACCCAAGTAATTAAAAATAATTATTCTAGGGGAGTAAATGTAGTGAATCTAGCTGCACCAAAAGAAGATTTTGATATGCGATGGAAAGAAGTTATTGATATGGGCAATAATATAGTCAAAGAAAAAGTACCATTTAACGTCTTCCTGTGGTACCCGGGAGGGAAAATGACGAAAAACAAAATAGAGTACTACATTAAATTTGTTTTGTATCAACTAATACCAGCATTTTTTGTCGATATACTTTTAGTTATTATGGGATACCCCAGAGTGTAAGTATAGCCACAACCAAAAGAATTAAAGTGTACTTCTTGCTATGCAAAAAAATCTCAGGAAAACAATAATGCATTTCTGTCCAGAGAAATATCGTCACATTTCGATCTAAACCAAAATAACCTGAGAATGCTTTGAGATAAAGAAAAAAGACCACAGATAATAAAAATCTGCATCGGACAAGGTATTATTAGTTCTACTATTATTAGTTCCACTATTATTTTTTTGCAATTGATCGTATGATCATTTTTTAGTTATAAAAATATTTAAACTATGCACAAAAAAGGCTTAAATACAATAAGAATGGGATCTGAGGCTCAAAAATTGCTTCTTAAATCACTACAAGACCTATTGTTAGGCCCCTTGTAGTTTACCCCATTTAAAACTTAAACTAGAAGCTTTAAAAAATTGGTGCTACAAGCTATTTTAGCTTTTGCTGAGTAGGTAAAAGAAGTCACTAATAAATCTTTCACTGGCGCAAATTTGGTCAAAAAAGTTATTCTTATTGGCAAGTTATCCCAAAATAAAGATTACCTTCAAAATCTTAAAGGATTAAAAATATAATACATTTTTTATTCGCTTGTATTCCAAAGTGACATTTTTCGGTTAGAAATGTTAAGTAAAAGTGACACTTTTGTTGAGTTTGTCTTTTGATTTACTTTGGCAGGCGCAGCCCGCCAAAGTACTTTTGCGATCCCTTATGGAAAATTGTCAGATAACTGACAGAACCAAATTAAAACTAATTTTACTTATTATTTTTACCTTTTTTTGTTAAAAATATGTTTACAAGCGAATAAAAAATAGCGTATGATACACGGACGAGAAATATATCTCAGTCTTACGCGGTTGTGAATCTCGGCTCACGACTCGAATCACAATCGCCACATGCGACCGAGAAACATTATTTCTCATCCTTGGATCATAATATACTATTATTCACAAGCATACAGATAAACGTTCCTCATATGCATGATAAAAAGTTATAAAATCTATCTTCCTTTAAAAGTTAAAAAAGCTTTTCTTTTTTAACCTAGGTTAGATATGAATTCATATCCAACCTGTTTTTAGCTATCGCATTGTCTGTAAACAGTTGAAGTTTGCGAATAAAATAACTTAGAGGAAATGCGCCTAATTTCGGATGGTTTCCAAATTTCGGATAGTAGTGTATTTAAGATACTGTCTGCAAAGGTAAACAGAAACCTACTTTTATGTGAAGCCAAAAGTCAAACTAAATCCGTCCTGTAATATGATAACGGTAGAGCTTCTCCCCTTTAAATGGCAGCACAAATCGTTTATATTGCAAATGGCAGTTTTGTGCTCAGTTGCATTATTATGCTTGTTTATTTTATTAATAATCGTTATAAAAGTTCGTGATTCTGTCTTGGGTAAGTTATGATGTTAGTTAAGTTGATCCACTATTCATAATTAAGCAATTTGAAAACGTAAACATTCTACAAATTTCTAATCTAAAAAGCAGAAAGTTGCCTAATTTCGGATAGACCATTTTTGTGCATTTGATTCCCAATTTCGGATATCCGCAAGGTAATTATTATTCAGGATAACCAACCATTAATTTTTTTTTTATAATGATACAACAAACTAAGATAAACAATTTTGAAAAAACGAAAATTACCTAAGATACTAAGATATTCGAAATTGGGAATCTAAAATTATAGTTCCTATAGTATTTCGTAGAAAATCGCTTAATGATTAAATTACGACTTAAATGTGAAGGAATAACAAGAAACATAAGCAATGGGATCCAGATCTACTCTTGAAAATTTTTTTTCGGATATGTCCGAAATTAGGAGCCCTTTTTTAAATGCACAAAAATGCGCTGATTTTTTTTAACCGTGTTTTTTGGAAAAAATAAACTGTAATAAAATTAGTTTTATAATAAATCATGGTTCGCTATAATAAGTTGTATCTGGTTATATAAAAAAAATATCAAAAAGTAATACCGAGTATTAAATATTGAATACATTGTAAATGGTATCCGAAATTAGGCGACTTTCCTCTATTATTTAGTTGAAATTTACATTGAAGTTAGCAAAATTTCTGTAGAGCGAATTTTACGAGGTAATGTATTATTTATTTATGCTTGTGAATAAAATTATGTTCTAACCACATAAGAAAATGACATTTCATTCTCTCAAGATGCTAATTTGGACTTTTCTCTCGAGTTGGATATGTTCTTATTAGGTTAGAAATATACTATTTTCGACCCGGAAAATTGCATTTTTGACCTCTAAATAATTTCCCCAAACTTTTTAGGTTGGTAAAATCCCAATTTAGAATAAACACAGCAATGTCAATGTTCGAACACTACACATTTAGCGACTGGGAATTTAGTACAGTTAACGGAGAAAACGTGAGAAAACTACTGAACCCCACCGAAAAGAAAATATATATTTTGGACAGTACGGATCTGGATATTGAGAAGTATTTACTGGACTGTATCAGGACGGTAAAAAGGATTATTTTAAAAGAATCAGAGCTCTATGATACCACAATGCTTAAAGTTATGAAAGGGTAAATATCCTTATTATATTAATCACAGCGTCTGCGCTAGAATAATATTATACGGTAGTTTCGAATTTTAAAAAAAAATCAAAAATCGTCCTAGACAAACAATTCTTGGATATAAATTCGTTTCATGAAAAAATAAGACTTTTTTTTAAATGTCTGTCCGTCAGATGGACAGACGCCGTCTGATGTCACGAAGTCCAAACCTAGCGCTAGAATAATATTATACGATAGTTTCGAATTTTTTAAAAATTCAAAAATCGTCCTAGACAAAAACATTTTGGATATAAATTCGTTTCATGAAAAAATAAGAAACTTTTTTTTTTTAATGTCCGTCTGTCAGACGGACAGACGCCGTCTGATGTCACGAAGTCCAAACCTAGGGCTAGAATAATATTATACGATAGTTTCGAGTTTTTAAAAAAAATCAAAAATCGTCCTAGACAAAAAATTCTTGGATATAAATTCGTTTCATGAAAAAATAAGACTTTTTTTTAAATGTCCGTCCGTCAGATGGACAGACGCCGTCTGATGTCACGAAGTCCAAACCTATCCCTAGAATAATATTATACGATAGTTTCGAATTTTCAAAAAAATTCAAAAATCGTCCTAGACAAAAAAAATTTGGATATAAATTCGTTTCATGAAAAAATAAGAAACTTTTTTTTTGAAATGTCCGTCCGTCAGACTGACAGACGCCGTCTGATGTCACGAAGTCCAAACCTATCCCTAGAATAATATTATACGATAGTTTCGAATTTTCAAAAAAATTCAAAAATCGTCCTAGACAAAAAAAATTTGGATATAAATTCGTTTCATGAAAAAATAAGAAACTTTTTTTTTGAAATGTCCGTCCGTCAGACGGACAGACGCCGTCTGATGTCACGATTTTTGTTAACACGATATCTCATGAACGAATAATCCGATCGACTTGAAAATTTCAGGAAAAATCAAGTTCTAAGAGGGGAAGGTCCCTATTGCTTTTAAAAGTAATCCCCCAAAAACAAAAAGTTATGGGGGTTAAATTTTTTAAAAAATCGAAAAAAACTGAAAGAAAATTCAGATTAACGTAACTTTTTCAGGAAAAATTACGCCACTGTAAAAATATGTCATGATGAATAACCTTATAAGGTTTTTTATAAATATATGTTTTGACACATTCAAAACAGGAAGAGAATCTTGCCATATCTGAAAAGGGCTAAAAGCAGGTTTTCGGGTTTGCCATTTCCCTAGATGTCTTCACTCTTATTCTTGAAAGAAAACATCACATTAGGGCAACTTAGAACTAAGTACAGGGGCTAATTTGTATCCAAGATTTTTTTAACCTTATTTTCTCACTGTATTTTTTTATATACAGGGTGATCAATAACTGGCGTGTCAAAAGAGGTGATTCTACATTCAAAAATATGAAAAAAAGTTTCTATAAAGGTTTGTCCGGAAATGAGCCCTAAGGAAGCTACGGTCCTTCGAAGATGACATATTGTATGGGGAACAAAAAAAAGCATCGATAAAATTATTAAATGCTGCAGGGTGATTCTTCATTTAAAACTGAGCAAAAAAGTATTCTTCACCAAAACACCTAAATTTATTAATTAAAGGAGTAATAGCCTTTTAAAAGTAACGTTTTTGGTGGCACAAAATGTTACTTCCTCTTAATTGCATTTTTTTGAAAACCGTTGATCCTACAGTGTTACACTATATGACATTTTTATGTATTTTTACTCAAGGAATCCATATTGTTTACAAAAAATCCAAAAAAAAGTACACATAAAAAAGTTTGGGGCAAAAATGTGTTAAGCCTAATACATTTTTTCGTCTAGGGACGCCTCTGGATAAATTCAAAAAAATAAATTAACATAAACTTATTGCCCTTATTAATACTAGTATACATGCAAAAACTCGTCACTCTAGCTTAAAGGGTACAAGAGTTATTAATTAAAAACCTTGTTTTTATTACAATTTTAAAGGGCCGTAGCTTCCTTAGGGCTCATTTACGGACCAACCTTTACAAGAACTTTTTTTGACTTTTGTATGCAGAATCACCTCTTAAATTTTGGCATGCCAGTTATTGATCACCCTGTATATCGTCGGCTTACAAGTAAAAGGCACTAAGTCACTTTTTTGCAAAAATGGTATTTTTATGGTACTGTAATTAATTTTTGATGATCTATGTACAGGTAAACCGAACTAACTTCTAGGTGGACTGCCAAGAGAGTTACCCACTATACAAAACGCACCAGTTTGATTTTGAATAAAATTTTATCTGGCAATAGGCACTAAGTCACTTAGTGCACTTAGTGCGTTTTACTTGTAGATTATTTCAAATGTTTCTGCACTAAGCGACTTAGTGTTTGTTTGGCGAAACGTGTATTTTTGTAACAATTATTACAAAAATTAAAAAACAACAGTGAAAGTTAAATTTGTCAATATCTCAAAACCATGTTTTTGGACTTAGTGCTCTTTACTTGTAAGCCGATATATACAACTGAATTATGTGAAATAATTGTTTTTTAACTTTTTTTATCTTTTTTTTAGAATGTACTATGTGGACAAAATCTGCAAGGCTTTACTGGTTTATTTCCTGTTTTTATTTATTAAAAATATTTTCTATAAATATATATTTTAAGTTATTTTTAAATTAATAAAATTAACGTATTTTTTGTGATTACTTATTTGAGTCATTTATAAACAAGAAGTTTTTACTATAAAAAAAAACTATTATCGCGTCTTTAATGCTAACTACAGATACGTACTTTACTCAAGGAACGCTTTGAGCTAAATACTCCAAATTTGGACAATAAGTTCCTTATCCAAAGTTCTCAGCTGGGATTGTTTTTGATAAGGTAAGGGGGTCAACGGGATAAAACTAAGAAAAAAAAATCAGCTATGAACAGAGTTGATATATTCATTACAATAACAGGAATTTCAAATTATTTCTAATTTTGGTTTGTTTGATATATACATATATATATATATATATATATATATATATATATATATATATATATATATATATATATATATATATATATATGCTTAAGATTATATGTCTGTATACATATAATCTTATTCGGCATAGGTATGTATTAAACAAACTCGCCAAAAATTAGAAGTAATTTAAAATTCCTGTTGTCCGACCATGTTATTGTAATGAAAGTATCAACTCTGGTTATGAATAATATGAGAAAGTGTTATTTTGTTGGCAGCAGTGTTTTTTGTCACGGGAGGGCAGTGTATCATATACAGGAAATTACCTCCAATTCTAATATGTAGTCCAAAACGTTAGACTCTGAACACGTGAAAGTTATTTTATGCTGTTTTCAGTTAAAAATGCATTCGACTTAGCCTGTTACCCAACAGATGTCAAACTTGGTATCATATTACATGACTGGAATTGTTTTCTTCATAAATTTTCATTACTGTATCCTAGAAAAGGATAGTTCATACAAAATCGCAATTAAATTAAGAATGTAAGTAAGAAAAAGTCAGATTTATTATTCATTACAGAGACACACAAAAAAATAAAAGTTTGCGGAGCCAAAAAACCGACCTATATAGTGGACCTTACATTATTTTAAATAATATGTTGTCCATTCTTAAAGTGGGAAAATATTTCAAAAAATAAACAAGACTTCAAGTCGTCTCCAAAATATAATAACAAAATGTGGAGAAGACTTTAAGTTTTGTTTATTTTTTTGTTATGTTTATTTATTATCTTAAAATTTTCATTTAGGTGTAACTAGAAAACACTTAAAATATGAGAGTAATCAAACTTCTCTAAGAGTGCTAATGGGGGCCCTAAAATTCGTAAAATTACCATATATCATAAAAAAACGTTAAAAATTGTCTGTAATTTTTGTATACAAAACGAACTAAGCGCCAAATAAGAGCTCCTACATATTTGGCGCTTAAATTAAATTAAATTATTTTAATATTATTAATAGTTATTAGAATGCATTAAACAAAAATAAATTCAGTCCAGTTTGATACATTTTTAAAATGTGTGTATACCGTTTGACACACATTTATGGTAGAAATTCGTAAATTTTAGTGTTTGGGGCAACTTTGGCGGATTTTCGGCGCGGGTTAGAATCTTTTGATCATTTTGAAATTTGATACATAATTTTTTATGCTCAAAAGGAAAAAAAAATAAGATTATTATATAAGATAATTTTTTACATGGGGCCACTGCAAGCTAGGAAGCACCTGGCAACAATGCGGATTTTAGACAGTCCGCTATGTCCAGACTGCGGAAAGGATGAAATCCTCTCATTACAAAGCCAAGTGTGTCAGATAACACAGGATCAGGTTCCAAGTCTTTGAAACTCAAAGACTCAACCAAGAGGAACTAAGAGACCTGTCCCCTGGGCCAATATCCTGACCTTTATTGAAAGGACGGGCAGGTTCAAGGAGGACTCAAATTAGTAGGGTGACAAAAAGGGCTATAAATGTCCTAGTTGTCCAGCTTTATGAATGGAGAACAAAAAAAAGCACCAATAAAATTGTAATGCCGCAGGGCGATTGTTCATTTAAGCAAAAAATTATTCTTCGCCAAAACACCTAAATTTAATATTAAAGAAGTAATAGGCTTTTAAAAAGTATCTTTTTTGGTGGCACAAAATGTTACTTCCTCTTAATTGCATTTTTTTAAAATGGTTGCTCCTACAGTCTTCGACCATATGACATTTTTTATGTGTTTTTACTTAAGAAATCTATATTTTTTACAAAAAAAAAAAAAATAAAAAAGTTTGGAGCAAAAATGTGTTGAGCCTTACACGCCTCTGAATAGGCTTACGCCTTTTGGCTTAAACCATTAGGTTTACGCCATTAGGCTTATACCATTAGGCTTAGGCCATTAGGCTTACGCGATTAGGCTTACGCCATTAGGCTTACGTCCTTAGGCTTATGCCATTAGGCTTAGGCCATTGAGCTTACGCTATTAGGCTTACGCCATTAGGCTTACGACATTAGGCTTACGCCATTAGGCTTACGCCATTAGACATACGCCATTAGACATACGCCATTAGGCTTACGATATTAGGCTTACGCTATTGTGCACACTTTATTGAAATAATATACATTTCTTAAAAAAAATGTGAATTTTGAGTAATTTCACACATTTTAAATTGTATGCACTTTTTCTTGTTATAGCGTTTAATGCAAGATTATAGCTATTATCATTTTTATGGTAAATTAGCCAATTTATTCCTGCCCATATATCCATTTCTAATTTATAATAACCATTAGTTATGGCAACTTTAAAATATAATGAGCTTGACACTATGAATAATAATTATTAATAATTTTAAACAAACTGAAAATTTATATTATTACTTTTATAACATTTTCTACTTCCTTATTATTTAACCGTCCAAAAGAGAGCGGCCATACTGTTCCAATGGTTTTGAGAGTTGCCTTGGTTATTTTACCAATAAAAAAAATCGTGACAATAAAATGCAACAAGGTATAATGATAAAAATGCATTTGGTAAAGTTTTTGGTAGTTGTTTTTGTTTTTTTGAGTCGTAGTTCCCAAATTTTAAAAACAACAAATAAAAAAATAATTTTATAGCCGTATACACATTCGCGTGTCATAAAGTCATAATTACGAAACCGAAATAGAAAAAAAAACGTTTTCTTAGTCTCATTAAGCTTAAAGGGTAATGTAGTGTGAAGTTCACACTGTGAACACCTATTAAAATTGTCTAAATAAGTACTTCTATAAAAATTGCGCAAATGTAAAATGAAAATAGTAATCAAGCAATAAAAATGATTATTATGATTAACATTACGTGATTACATACTATTATAAAAAATAATATTTCTTCATCTACATTTTTAAAAATTTTATTGTATTAGTCCAATCAAATAATAAATATAAATTGCAATAAATGCACACAGGCTCATATATTAAAGGGTAGTAGTGGATGGTAACAGAATACTCCTGTTAGTTTTTCACCGGGTGATTTGCGTAAGGTGTGTCCGCTATCTTAAATTTTAGGGGTGAGTTGCTTAATATGCATCTTACAATAAAAATGCATATAACCTGCATATAAACAATTTTGTTAAGGAGCAAATTTCCAACAATTTTTCTTTGGATCATTTTTTTAATATATTAATAACAATCGAGTTAATTCAAAAATAGCCATGTTGGAGGTGAAATTGGTTTTTTCCATTTTTCAGCCAAATTATTCATCGGACGATAATGAGCAAACTTATAGCTCTTGAAATTCTTTATAAGTTTCATATATTACAAATTTTCATAGGTACTTTGGTACGGTTACAGAAGGCGCACATCTATTTTCAGCGCCCACTGTAACAAAATACTTATGAAAATGCATTATATGTAAAACTTATAGAGAATTTCAAGAGCTACAAGTTTGCTTATATCGACTTTTATCCTCCGATGAATAGTTTGGCTGAAAAATCGAAAAAAACAATTTTACCCCCAACATGGCCATTGAATATTTATAACTCGATTGTTATTGATATATTAAAAAAATGATCCAAACAAAAATTGTTGGAAATTTGCTCCTTAACAAAATTGGTTATATGCATTTTTATCGTAAGATGCATATTTAGCGAGATAATCGCACTCATCCCTAACATTCACGATAGCGGACCCCACTTACTTAAGTCCAAATCACTGGTGAAAAACTAACAGAAGTGTTCTGTTACTATCCACTACTACCCTTTAAAATATCAGCCCGTGTTCATTTATTGCAATTTAACACTGGAATTTCTCGTTATTTGACTGGTCTTTTATATAAAAATATAATTATTATAACTATTATTATTATTATAACTATTATTATTATAACTACTTTTCAGGTTTCTATAGATAATAAAAATTGTAGCTTTTCAAATTTTAAATAGGTATCTATTTTCATCAATCAAAGCCCCTACTCTTACTTTTAAATTAAGGGGTCTTTCTACCTTCAAATTTTAAAAATATTTTTTTTTATAGAAATTGTGAATATTTGTATTCTCTAAAAATAAATAAACATACCTACAAAATTTCACAATTATATCTTTTTTCTTTCTATATAATGTTTAGGGAGAAAAACGGCAGTCCAGCAAATGAAAGCGTAAAATTAAGTTTTAGTCATGGTCGTGAAAAAAAAAATTATTAAATTATGCGATATAAAATTTTGTATGTATTTATAGGAAATTTCCTTTTAACTATTATAACAGAAAGATTTACTGCCAAGTGAAAGATAAAAACCTTTAAATTTATTACGCCTACAGGTTTCTTTATACCATAATTTTGCCAAAGTAGGCGCACCCACTAAATTTATAATATTTAATTTATTATCCGTTCAGTCCGCACTAAAAAAATTATTTCATTCATTTTGAGCCGCTGCCATTATATGGATGTCCTACATTTTTTTATACAGCCTATATCTCTGTTAATATAAAAGATAAAAAAATTATCAACAAATAAATGGGACTAACTTGACTTTTAGTTACCTTATTAAAACCTACCCCCTATAGCTAAGCCCCTTAGAACCACCCCAACCTTGTTTTTTTCCAATGGCACCCCACTGTTTTCCGAATGATAATACAACCAAAAAATGCAAGAATTGTTTCGAAGACCATTGTATTCCTATTTTTTTGAGGCACTGAATCCGAATTAAAGGTCAAAATAGTACCTCATCCGATTAGTATTGAAGATAACCTCAAAAAACGTTATTTTACAGTATAAAAATAACGTATTTTGAGATTTTCCAAAATTTACCGGATAAGGTGCTATTTTGACCTAAAATTCGGATTCAGCGCCTCAAAATACATAGGTATAGTAGTGGTTCAGTGATGTATAAGACTTTATACTTTCCACTGAGGGTAGTTTTTGATAGGGTCATTAAAGGTATGCTTGGTTCCATTTAAGATTCGTTTTTGATATTTTTTTTATCTTTTATAACAGGTACCCAATAAAAACTAATTTTCGGGCCTAATGTGTGGATTTTTTGACGCATGATACTATGGTCAACATATAGTATTCAATAACTAAAATTGTTAAGGGTTTATAATATACCGTAAAGTGGGGTGATTTCGGACGGTGTGGGTGACTTCGGACACTTTTTCGCAAAACCCTCTGAACCAAAGCACGTGTGCCCAAGTTACGGGGTTGTTTACACATGTTTTGGAATTGATTCCTACAACTTGTGCACATAACCCCACTCAGAGGGTTTTGCGAAAAAGTAACCGAAATCACCCACATCGTCCGAAGTCACCCCACTTGACAGTACAAAATTGTACAGTATTTAATACGGTGACAAACTCTCAGTGTAACAAATAAAAAATATATTATTTTTATACTTGATATCACATAGCTTTTACAGAAAATAACATAATTGATTTTCTTGTGAAAAAGTCATAAAGGATTTTCCGCATGCAAGCTGTTTCATCTTTTTGCAATAAATTATTTCATAATTGCATAAATCAAATCACTATTGCTGAAAAATTATCCATAGGTAACTAGAGTTCGAGAAACAATGGTATATTTCTAATCTAATAAGAAAATAAAACATTGTTACGAAGTGGTTTTTATCAGGGAATACGTTACGTTAAAGTATAGCCGAGAAGAGAATGTACTTTATGGGAGGCATAGCGTAGTGGCTAGCGCGTATGCATAGAAAGTCTACTACCGTGAGTTCGATTCTCACTGGCGCCGATTTGCCTTTTTGAGTTAATTAATAATTGAAATTTGGCGAAGGCGATAAGTGAAACGGACACTCCCTAGAAATTGGTTCGAAAGTCAGTATAAGCCGGTGGTTCCCTCTACTACTAGCCCACACAAGTCCTGGACTTAGGGGATGCTTAATTAAGTAGAATAGTACGAGGTTAAACAAACATGTAATGTAATGTAATGTAAAAATGTAATGTAACTTAACAACCAGTTACCACTTAATTCGGAAGCTGTAAATTCTAGTCCTTCTAGCCCTATAGGCCTAGGTTCATTAAAATCAAAAATGAAAAAAAAAAGATACAATTTTTTTTTACGTTTAAAAAAGTTTATTTTTTCGTACAACGAAAAATAAATTGAAAAAAAAATGTTTGTGAAAAATATTGTTTTTACCCCATTTTACCTCCTTACCCCAATCCAATTTTTACCAAAAACAATCCCAGCCTAGAACTTTGGATAATCAACCTATAGTCCAAATTTGAAGTGTTTAGCTCAAAGCATTCTTGAGTTATTGTGGTCACAAATTTCCCGGACATAGACAGACCGACCGACAGACAGAATTTTTTTTTTGAAATCATATTTTTTTGATATAAAAAGTCCAGAAACATACAAAAAGCAATAAAATAAATTCGAAATATCTTTACTGGCGCAAGACTTTCCTTGGGGAAAGTAAAATATATTTTTGAATATTTTTAAACATTTTTTTTTTGCATTTTCGTGTTTTTTTTTTCAAAGTGTGTTGGAAATACATATACAATTTGAAAATTCTAAACTGTACTTAACAATAATTATAGATTACATCTATAAAAGTAAGTGCACAGAAGTGCATCCAAGCAGTGCTCTTAATATCACGATATTATTCGATAGTGCGAGGCTTATAATTATTGCGGTCGGTGAAATAGGTAGTTGTCTTCTAATACTATCGTTAGTTTTTTTGTTATTTTGTGTCATATTCAACTGATTAAGGTAAGATTCGTATTGCAGGGCATCAACCTGCTAATGACAAAAAAAGTTTTAAAAAAATCAATAATTAAAAAAAAAACTCAAAAATGTTTTTTTTTTATTTATTTATTTTTTTTTTCGAAAAACGGACTTTTTTTCATTAAACATTGACCATCTTACCCATGTAGAATAAAATTCTACATTTAATTTAATAATATAGCATTCAATTTTTTTTAATGGAATGCTATATTTTTTATTTTATCATTAGATGTAAAATTTTATTCTACATTTAATGAGCAAATAAAAAATATAGCATTCCATTAAAAAAATTTAGTTTTTTATGTTTGAAAATCCAAAAGTTTGAATATTAATTTTGAACGCCCTGTATAAAACATTTAATTTTTGTATATAAAATAATTAGATACACCCTTTTAAGATAATCTTGAAAATTTTTATTAATTTTTGACAAAAAGTAAAGAAATTGAAGCAGGTTTTATCTCATCACTAAGAATGCATTTTTTCTCAAAAAAAAAAATAATTATATTTCAAAAACTATAAACAGTAGACCCATATAATATGATATTAAAATAAAGGTATTTTTATAACAAGTAAGATGACATAATAAAAAATATACCATTATATTAAAAAAAATTAAGTCAGATGTTACCCAACCTAGGAGGACCATCCTGTATATTTAAAAATATTTTTATAATGTGCCCTTTTTAAAACCATAAAACTTTTCCCTTTAAAGTTTTCTCTAAAGTGGATACTTTACTATATATCGACCGAGTCGGCTTCGTTGAGACACCCTGTATAAATAACGCTCATCGCAGAAGCCGGACTATTTTTTTGCAATGTTATTCAAGTCTACAGTGAGCCCGCCAGGTGGGCTCTCGGCATTGAATATGAGTAGGGGATTGTCGGCAGCGAACGTATTATAGTATATTAAAGTACTAGTTTCATAACATACGTTTTTAGCGCACAAGTACAATTTTAAAAAACGAGCCGCATGCGCTAAAAACGTGTTTGAAACGAGTGATTTATACAATTTTTTCTATTTTACCCTAAAATTTAAAAAAAAATACATTTAAATTGATGACTGATTTAGGGATTTTTGTTTGGAATTGGCATTACATTTTACACCATGTTTAAAATTCTAAGAACAAATTATATTTTGATATTTTAAAGTCATCTTCTCTTTTTTACTGCAATTAACCAAACCACAATTTTAACATGGCAAAAATAACCTAAACACAAAATTTTGTAGAAAATTCAACTTTAAAGCGACATTGACATTTGCACGGAAAACGTCAAGCGATAGGCCAGGTCTGTTGCCAACCCAAAAGAACAAAAAGTAAAGACCACTTATGGGCCTATAAGAACACGCAAAATGCGTGTGATTATGAGCTTATAAGAGTCGCAAAATAGAAAAAGAACATAATTGGTTAAAAAAAGTAAATCCTTACAAAAAAAAAACGTACCGCGATCTGAAATCACTGATCTCTCACAGTAAACCATTTTTATATATCCTGCTATCAAGCTTTTACTAGTAAAACCAGTAATAAATCTTGTATAACTATATATTTTCATTTCACATTTTTATGTCTAAAAAAGGTTTATTTTATAATTACATTATTTGCAGATAATTAAAATCAAACATTGATTTGAAATAAATTTAAATTGCAATGCTCCAATTACAATTTCCTTGTTTTTTTTATTAGACATTAAAAGTAAATCAGATACACTTTTGTGACCATTTTCGACCATTTTTGTGCTGAAACAATTTTTTTTCTTAAATGCTTACAACATAGAAAAAAAAAGGATTCCTTGATCGAAGGACACGTGTATTTCGATATGTTCAAAGCAATATTCTCTTGTTCCAAGGCTACCATTACTTTGAACCAAAGTCAATGTCCTTGAATAAAGAGCGCAGATCTTTATTCAAAACCCCGCGCTCTTCATTTAAGGACATTGACTTTGGTTCAAAGAAATGCTAGCCTTGAAACAAGAGAATATGGCTTTGAACCTATCGAAAGACACGTATTCTTGATTTAAGGAATCCTTTTTTTTTTGTGAGGTATTTTTCACTCGGGTGATAATGACGAAGTGTTTTTAAAAAAATTAGTCTCAGCTTAAAAGTGGACCCAGAAGTTTATTTATTTTCTGGACTATAAAATATACGGATAAGGTACTCAAAAAAAAAAATCTTTGTCTTCCGATATATTCAAAGCTATATTTTCTTGTTCAAGGCTAACCTGAACCAAAGTCAATGTCCTTGAATGAAGAGCACCGGTTTTGAATGAAGAACCGCGATTTTTATTCAAGAACATTTATTTTGGTTCAAATAAATGCTAGCCTTGAAACAAGAGAATATGGCTTGGAACATATCGAAAGACACGTGTTCTTGGTGCAAGGAATTCTTTTTTTTTTTCTCATGCATGAGGCATAGTTAAATTTTAGCGAGTTTATTATTCATTTTTACAACCATATTAAGGGGGAATTCAATTAGTACGTCCCTGATGAAAAAGCTGAATTTATTTTAACCTTAAATGTTGATGAATGAATGTTGAATGATTTTTCTTTTCTATTACAGAGAAAATTCTCTCTTAAATCGTGACGTTTCGAGGGTGGTTTCCCTCGTCCTCAGACCTTTAATATGAGAAAAAAAACAATATTAAAATTATATACGAACAAGTTTCTGTATAACCAAAACTTGCTCGTATATAATTTTAATATTGTTTTTTTTTCTCATATTAAAGGTCTGAGGACGAGGGAAACTACCCTCGAAACGTCACGATTTAAGAAAATAGTTTGAGTATTATTAATTTTAACCCTCTTCCCAAAAAACATCAACGAATAGAAAAAACCGGGGTAAAAAACACTAAGAAAAATTGTTTTGTTGATTCCAAATATAATTTGTGAGCAATTTGATATTTGGATTTTTTAGTTTAGTATTCGTTTTCTATGTCCACAATGTTTCCGGATGGGTTTGTAAAAAAAAATGTATCGAAATTTTTGAAAGTTTTAAAATATTTTTTATGAATTATGCAAGTCAAAAAAGACGTATCATGATTTTTCTTCGTTGCAAAACAAAATTATGTGCAATACGGGGTTAATATAATAAATAACTGACTATAAATTGCCAAATGATATTTAAAATAAATTTTAGCTATTGGTAAACCTAGGTCAGTGGAAATATACAATACCCATATTTAAATTTTTATTTAAAACATTTTTAAAATAATATCTATTAATTAAATTAAAATGTCATTTTAATTTTCATTAATTGATATTATTCAAGGCCTGTTCGATTTTTTAGAACATAAATTACCCAACAAAAGAAATCTACCTATCTACAAAAGTTTTATGTTAATTACACAGAAATACTGTTTTTAAAGCAAACCGTACCTATAATACAGAGTCATGAAAAACCCCAAATAAGCTATTGCTTGTGGCTAGGGCTCTCTTTCAGTTTTATAAACCATGGTATATATCGTCCCCTATCTCACGTAACGACTTAACTGACAGTACCGGTACTGTCCGTTACGTCGTTACGTAAGATAGGGGACGATATAAATGTTCAATTTACTATAATTTTTATCTTTTTCCTAAAAAAATTATTGACAGGTTTTTATCTGTTTTACCACCAGACCCAGGGGGAAAAGAGAGCGGTTCTTTCGTTCATGAACAGCATAAAATCAACACTGACTAAAAGCGACCGCAAAACGCCTGTCGACAGACTGTCCTCACTCTACCACAACGCAACGCCAGTCTTGATGATACAAGCTAAAAAAAGCAAACAGATGAATAATAGCTCGCAATTGCCCGGGCTCAGTTTATCACTGAGCCGATTTTAATGCGATTTTTGCTCTATTTTTAGGCTTTATCTGGTTTTAGAGTGGTCAGTGGTCACTGGTCACGTATGTACTGCATCAAATTAAATGCAAGATGAAAGGCCTATCCAGAAGCTTGCATAAGAACATAACACATAAGAATGCGATGCCGTGATTGGCTTACAAGATACATGGTGGCACATCAAGTCAATCACGGCATCGCATCTTATGTACTACGTTGTTATGCGAGCTTGTGGATATGCCTGTATGTAGAAAAAAATATTAATTTTAGGATGTTTTTACATCAAATTGGTTTTTAGAGAACTTAATGTATCTTCTTTTTTAGACAAAATCATAAAAAAATTCAGTCAAAAAAAACATTTAACAATATTGATAATTATTATTATTTATATTAGATAATGTTAGTTGTTTTTTATTAAATTTATTTGTTTTTTTTTTGGTGCATTTAGCACATTACTAAAGTAAATATAATTAATGTTTTTTGTAGTTTACATAAGAGGATTAAAAGGTCCAAAACTTTCAAAAATGGGTATTTTATACTATTCTTGGGGTGGTGTTTTTTCTGTTTTACCTAAAAAACAATTGTGTGAAGTTACACATCAATCAGAAAAAAAATATATGCTCCGCAAGGCTAAAACAAGTAAAAAAAAACCTTAAAAAACGTGAGCATTTTCTCCTGTTTTGTCTTTGCGAAGCATCAATTTCTTTTATTATTTGCTGATTGTTGTCTAACTTCACACGTTTTTTTAGGTAAAAAAGAAAAAAAATAACACCCAAAGAATTTTAGTTTAGTTTTTCGAAGTTGTGATAGTACGGTACACCCTACTCAGAAGCTCCGTTTTGAAAAAGAAATATTTTTCAAGAAAGTGTGAATCAGTCCAAAACTTAGGACTAAAAAGTGATAAGTACAAACTATTTTTTTATTGTTTTCGGAAAATATTTAATACTTTCTGGCAATTTTTGTACCAATGATAACTCCCATATATGCATATAGCTGAATTAAAACGCCACAGGTTTCAAATTTATAAGTCTCGTTAAAAAGAATGACAATGTTTTGTGATTTTCTAAAAGTTAACCAAGTTGGACTTAACACCTTTTGATTCTACATGCCTCATATATACGTATCTAATGCATTTTAGTCGTCCTTAGAACAAGTTTAGCTTAAAACACACTTAACATTAAAAAATAGATATTTGTATGCCAAGGTCTGAATATACCGTGCGATTATAAAGTGTCGAACACTTTTTAATGCAAAACCGCCATTAACGATAAGTAAAATGCAAGAAAGCTGTGTGCGTTTTACTGGCCACCGAGCTGTTGTACGTAGCAATCACATGGGCTTGTCGCGCACAACTCTAACAGTGGCTTCAAACGAAGAGTATTTTCTTTTCAAACTGTTCGACACTTTATAATCGCACTGTATGTACGTCATTTCTGAGTTTTTGAATTTGTGAATCGAGGAACCAGGTTGTATAAGGGGTCGTGCACAAATTACGCAATTTTTTTAGGGAGGGGGGTGCCAAAAATCTTACGCTGTCTAACAAGGTATGTATGTAAGTTAAATAGGGAGGGAGGGTTCCTTAAAAAGTGCCTTGCGTAATTTGTGCACGCCCCATAGCAGGCGAAGCCAGAAAAAAGTTAGTTTTATGGGATCTCCATGTTACCGTATGTATTGCAAACCAATATTGATAAATACAAATCTGAAACGGGTACCCTTTCTAGATTCAAGTTCAATTTAATTCAAATTTATTTAAAATTTGATTTTACCTATGATTGAAATTTTACTAGTATCAAAATTGAACCCTAAAAATAGTCTTCAACTTGCTACCATTCAAAGTCTCCAGATTAGGAGAGGTATGAGTAGTTGTCTACATCTAGAAATAGATGGCGCACAAGTCTACATCAATCTAATGGCTATATTCCTTTTGCGAGTAAAGTCTAAAAACGTTTTCTTAATCAGCGTGCAGAGTTGACTCTTGGTACTGAAGAGGGCCAGCAGCCCGAAACTGTCAGTCTACCAATATCACTCTGTACGATGATTAGAAAATAGATTGATGGAATAATAAATTAATATTTTTATAATTTTGTTTAAAATTAAAAATTTCTGTCCTTACTAATTTTACGTCTAACCACCCGTTAGTGGTACTATGTGCTTGAGACACAGAAGTCTTCAACTTGCTACCATTCAAAGTCTCCAGATTAGGAGAGGTATGAGTAGTTGTCTACATCTAGAAATAGATGGCGCACAAGTCTACATCAATCTAATGGCTATATTCCTTTTGCGAGTAAAGTCTAAAAACGTTTTCTTAATCAGCGTGCAGAGTTGACTCTTGGTACTGAAGAGGGCCAGCAGCCCGAAACTGTCAGTCTACCAATATCACTCTGTACGATGATTAGAAAATAGATTGATGGAATAATATATTAAAATATATTAGAATGCCTATATCTTGGAAACTAATAGTCCTACGATAAAAATGGTCACACATGTTTTTGTAGGGAATTAATAGTAATTATAATCCAAGGCAGAGAAGACACTTTTTATAGCCGAGCGTATTAAATACCGAGCTGCATAGCAGCGAGGGATTTAAGACTGCGAGGCTATAATAGTCTTCTCTACCATAGTTAATATATTAGTTTTTTCACTACTAGCACTATTTAATTATTTTTATTTAAATAATAAAATAAATTATTAAAAGAAATATTTCATGAAATTTTCATAAAAATCAAGTAAAAATCAATGAAATTTGCTCAAATAAATACTTTGAACTGACGTTTAAAAATTTATTTATTTATTTATTTTTCATATTATTTAGCTAATTATTGATTGTATTAATTAATAATAATTATAATTATATTTAATAAATAAAAAGTTATTTAAAGCTATTTTCTTGGGTTTAATTAGTAAAAATTGCACAAAGAACTGAAACCTCTAAAGTGACAGAAATCAATTATTTATAAAATTTACTCTTACTAGGAGAGAAATAGTATATTATTTACCAAGTGAGAGAAGTTTAACATTTTTGACCTGCGTCAAATTGAGCGCGCTAGCGCGAAGCCCGCAAGACGCGGTCTAAAATGTTAAATCTTCACTCACGTGGAAAAAATAGTATTTTTTTCACTACCAGTACAATTAATTAGCTATTTATTTATTTATTTTACTAAAATTTAATGAAAAAGCTTATAAATTTAAAATATCACGCTGGCCGTTCGCGGCCGTTTAAAAAACAAATGAGTAACTTGACATTTCTGGCAGAAATTTTCTGGTGATCTGCTAAAATTATTAAGTTAGAAAGTGTTTCCGTGTTAAGTGTAATAAAATATATAAAAATGGAAAGTGAAATGCAAAGTGATCATTCTGGTAATCCCCCAGAAATAAGGGGACAGGCGAAAACTGTGAGGGAGAATCTATTGCCCCAAAAATCAATATATGGGGGTTGTACCTCTAGTAATCTATGATCCTTAGTTTTTTAAAAACCGAAATGCATCGCATTTATTTTAATAAATGATCAGAAATTAAGGCATCTCTTATTTATTACAATGACTATTTCTGAGACGAGAAAATTTACAAACTTTATGTATTATAGGTACTAATTTAGTTAAAATTTTTTAATTTATCATGCAATAAATACATTAGGTGCCTAAAGACACTTGTAAATAGCAATGTGATTTAATAATTAAGTGAAACGTCAGATACCAAAACAGCTGAACAAAAAATTCATTATTAACCATGGTGCAATTTCATTATTTTTAGAACCTCTGACGTCATAGGTAGAGAAATAATATTTCTACCAATGAAAAAAACAGTAATAAAAATGTGGTTTTAGGCTGGTAGTGAAAAAAAATTATTATTGCTATAGGTGAAGAAAATTGATTTCACAGTCTGAAATCATGATAAATAATGGTATGTTCTAAAGTTATTAGTGAAAAAACCTTATTATTATCTGTTTAAAATTTGTGGTTCTTCTATAAATAATAGGTGAAATATATCGCTAAAAATTATAGTTTCTGTCTGTTTTGCCCATCCGGCCCTAACCAATGTTAACCATATTTCATGGCGAAAACTGTAATGCCAATTCGAAACAAAAATCCCTAAATCAGTCATCTATTTAAATGTAAGTTTTTTAAAATTTTAGAGCAAAATAGAAAAAATTGTATAAAGCACTCGTTTCTTAACACGTTTTTAGCGCACCTGTACTTTAGAAAACTCACCGCAAGCATCTCGTTTTTTAAACTTGTACTCGTGCGCTAAAAACGTATGTTATGAAACTAGTACTTTAATATACTATATTTCTATCCATCTTAACTATGTAGATGATCGTCCTTGCCTACTGCGATCGAGTTTATATATATGAAAGTTTAATGGTAGCCACTTAGTTGTAATACGAGTCTATATGATAAACAAGCATATCAGATAATCCGGATTAAAAATATAAATAAATAAATTAAATTAACCAAATAAAAAATCGTGGTGTGCCGTTGGACTGTTTTAGTGAAGTGGGCTGCAATTTGCAACTGTGCTGTTTTTTATACAAATATTGGTATAATTTAGGTAAGATTTTATAGTATAAAATTTTACTTTCTATAAAATAATAATTATTTATATTTATTTATTTATGTATTATTATATAGTATAAAAGGACTAAGAGCTCCAAGAAATAGTAGGTTATTTTGAGCCCCTTGTACAAAAAAAAACGTATGGTTAAATTAATCATGTTATACTTAAATTAAACATTATGTGGTTAAATCAAGCACACGGCATTGTTAAATCAAGTTAAATGTTGGATCGACTATAACATATCGTTAAATTAACCATAAAATATTATACATTGCATACTGTATTTGGGGTACAATTTACCAAGCTTTTATAAGTTTTAAGCGCGAATATGTGTTATACAGACAGAAAAATATTATCTTAAATCAAGAATGTGTGATTTGGATATAACGAAGAGAATAAATTCTCCTTTAAAGCTAAATTTTGCTTTAAATATGAAAGAATAAAAATATGGTATGCTTGAAAGAAGAATATATTCTCAAATATGAAATGGTATGCTTAACAGATGAGTATATTCTCTTAGGAGAAGAATATATTCTCTTCGTTATATCCAAATCACACATTCTTGATTTAAGATAATAGTTTTCTGTGGATAAGTAATAGTACCCACACCATATTATTATGGGTTTATACGGACATCAAACCAAACATTTAAATGTAAGCAGAAAACAAATCGAAGTTTGCGAAAAAAAATTGTGTGTTGTCTGTCAGGAAAATTTACAATGACTTGAGAATGTCTTGATATAAAGACTCGTTTAATATTTGCCGTATGATTTTTTTTTGTAAAAATTAAAACAAAAACATACTTTTTTGAAAAGATTTTTTATTATTTTTTTATAGTAGAAAAATTGTCTATATTTTTTAATTAAAAAAAAATTATCTCATGTTCGCTTGAAAATAAAAAGTTATAGAAAATGTACTTCTTTCAGGACAAAATCATCTTTTAAAAAAATATGTAAAAATTTACTGAAAACATTATATGCAAAACATTACATATCTCCAAGATTTGTTTAAATCAACAGTTCAAAAATAAATGTCAGTGGAAAAATACAAAACAATTAAATGTTACTTATTTTCCTTACTTAATTTGCATAAAATTTGAATTTAACATTTTAACGATATAAATTATTTAAAAATATTAATATCTACTCTGCAGAAAACCTTGCCAGATCTGGCAAGGTTTTCTGACAGTTTAACTGCCATCTTAATAAGGTGAAATTATAAACGATTTAAACTTAATAATACCCTGAAAATTTGTTATTGTATTAAAAACTGAATGATTTTGTATATTTGAAACCCCTCGAAATCTTAATTATTGAAAAAAGTTAGCAAAGAGTGACCGCAAAATTAGCCTCTTTTCCAAACATCTGTAACATGGATTGGAATTGATAAAATGTAACGTATAAGTGCTCAAAATTTTTGTCTCGCCAAAAGCAAAAAGCAAGATTTATTGTTCTAGAAGCTAAACATCCCCTTAAACAAAGGGTTAACTAGGGGTACTTAAATTTAATTTTATACCAAACTTTCTCACATTTTATTAAACATAACTGACTAAATCCCTTTAACTCGATTTTTCTTGAGATACTTTGATTTACTGCTTTTTTTGGTGGTAGTTTAACCCTCTTTGTGGGGGTGGATTTTCATCAAATCCAAGGGTGATACCCCTTTACGTGTTTTTTAAAACGCTAATAAAAAAAATTATCTTTAAAATCATAAAAAAATATCTTTAAAAATCCATTATTATTAACTTAAAATTCAACAGTTCACACGATTAATAACCATATCTATGGTTGACTTTAACTTGCCCTTAAAACATTAAAACAAAAATTCTCTAGGCACATCATACAAGATTACAAACCAAAAATACACGAGGCACATCATAAAAGATGGCTTAGCACGATGCTGACGCTTGATCGCCTAGTACTTAAAAAAAATGTAATAGTCATTCACTGAATTTTGAGTTTTTGTATTTCAAAATTCCTCTATTTCCAAATCTATGTATTTCATTTATGGAAAAATGTTCAGCAACTATATTTTTTAACTATTGCAATATGTTTATTATACAAGGTAAAACTAGATTTTTTAGAGATAGTATACTATTACAAATGTTTGAAATAGAATTAACTACCTTTTTAAACGATACATGATTTTTAATTTTTGATACGCAAAATACAAAACTAGTAATACAAAAATATACCTATATTTTTCCTATAAGAAAAAAAAATTGTTATTTGTATACCAAGATCAGAAATTACCTCTTTTTTGGACGATTCTGATTTGCAACTATTTTCCTGGTTACTACAATTAGAAATCTGGCAAGGGCAACAAGATACATTATTGTTCTGAACAAATCTTTAAAATCTAAGTTTAGATTTTGGTAACCACAAGAAATTGTGTTGTTGCCCTTACCAGAAAAATACCCGCCCATGTTTAATTAGATCGTTTTTTCAATGTACCACTGTCAGTTGTTTATCAATAAAGTATAAAAAATTCGAAAATACATGTCCGTTGTTAACGTTATGTCTTTTATTTTTGTGGTTAATGCTTATGCTTATTCTTCGTTCATGTTCTTGTTTTATTTTACTTGACTAGATTTGTTTCTTTTTTATTAAGTAACGATTTAATTTTTTTATAACATTTCTCGATGTTTCCTAATATTAAATTTCTAATCAAGTTTAAATTTTGTTTTATGGTTTAAATATGTTAATGATATTAGAATTTAGAAATATGTGTGGGTAATAAAAAATTAGTGTAGATAGTACGGGAGGGTGGGCACATTGGGATGCTTAGAAAAAAGAAAGAACAAAAATTTTAAGAATTAAATAAGGGGCTGCCATATATTACGTAACGCGCCTAGGGGGGGGGGGTCAGAGAAATTGTTAGTTTGTGACAGGGGGAGGGGGTGGGTCTTGGTAAACGTTACGTAACGGAATTTAATAAATTTAATGTTTATTTCCTAAGCTTGGCAGATGTATTTTTATTTCAACATAAATTACTATTTAGTGGCCCATAATTCCCTTTTTCACACAACAATTGACGAAGCTATGCATATTTAAATAATATTGTAATCAGTTGGTAAATGTGACAGTTTGTTACACAGGGGGAAGGGGGGGTCAATTTTTTTGAAAAATTGCGTTACGTAATATATGGATAGTCCCTAATCACTGCATAGATTGGTATACCTATTATATTTTTACTATGGATTTTTACTTTTATTTTTTAAACATACTTTGAATCAGGATGTTGTTGCCAAAACGCTGCGTTTGTCCCAATGTGCCATACCTTACATCACGTGATTTTAGGACGACCTCCTAATAAATAACATTAACATTTGATCCCTTTCCGTAACTAACCCTAGCATGGGGTTTTAAATAAAGATACACGCTCTTCTTAGAGAATATGGCTTTGAACATAATGAAAGACATGTGTCCTTGGTTGAAGGAATCCTTTTTTTCTGTGTATATCTATAGCATATTTCAAAAGATTCTTATAATATAATTATATTTAAATGTCATATTTTTGGTTTCAGAATCAAAATTAAAAATGTTGGACAGTCCGGACCGAGTGGCAGAACTATTCATAGACAAAACGGTGTTTATATCCGGAGGTTCTGGATTTTTAGGAAAAGTATTAATAGAAAAATTGCTGAGATGCTGTCCGGAAATAAAGAAAATATACATTCTAATCAGAAGAAAAAAGGGCATGTCTTCGAATGAAAGATTGACTGATATTTTTAAGAATCCAGTAAGTATTTCTTTAATTATTACTTTTTAGAAGGAAGTCTTGCGTTAGTAAAAAAATTAAATTTTTATTACTTTTTAACATTTCTCGACGTATGTATAATATGTAAAAAGATTATGAGCGCGAAAAAAACAATTGTGTCATTCTGTCTGTCTGGGAGAATTGTGGATAACTTGAGAACGCCTTGAACTAAAAACATTAAAGGACCATATATTATCAATATTTCTCGGAGTGTATTTTTTTAATAAAAATATGTGAGGAGTTATGGGATAAAAACTATTGTTTGTTGTTTAAAAGGTTTGATTTTTTTATTTATATTTTTTTATTTTAGTTATTATATCCGGAATCCGGATGTTTGCACACTAGTATTAAAATTTTATAGTTCCTTCCACGATTTAGGCATTCAATGAAATTATACAATACAATTTGACCAATAGATAAGAATGTTAAATATCACTTGAACAAATTCCATTTCAAGAAAACTATTTTATTATATAATCATTTAACAGACTTGTTTGCTGCCCTGATAAGCAATGATACAATAATACACTGCTTTTATTAATTATAAGAACTAGCCCGAAGCGGACCCGAACAAGCCCGTACTATTTATAGACTACCTAAGCAAACCTGAAGCACATCCGTTAAATATCCCTTTATTTTATTAGGCCAATTCGTGCTTAGCAGGTTAACAAGAGTATACAGTGTGGTCCAAAAGTCACCCCCCCCCCCCCTTTTTAACTTTTGAACGAGTTGAGATATCGACTTCAAATTTAGAACTCTTAAATAAGACAACTTAAACTATCTTTTTATATTTGATATTTTCAGCTCTTAAAATGTGGGCAGGGGGGCATGGGGGGACATTTTTTTAAATGGAAGGGGGGTCGTGTGATACATCATTTTAAAGCTTATAAAATCTATATTTAAACTAACATTTTTTAATTTTTTAAAAATGTTTTTTAAGGTTTTGATTTTTCAATTTTTTGTGCTAAAACATTCGATTTTTTAAGTTTTTTTTTTATAAATTTTTATTTATGTCAACTAAAATTAGTTTAAAAGTATAATTAACATTTTTTTATGATGAAATTAGGCATTTTAAAAAAATTATTTGTTTTTTTTTTTAGAGGAATTTCAACCCCAAATTAAAATGATGTATTACACGACCCCCCTTTCCATTTAAAAAAAATGTGCCCCCATGCCCCCTTGCCTACATTTTAAGAGCTGAAAGTATTAAATATATTCTAAAAGATAGTTTAAGTTGTCTTATTTAAAAGTTCCAAATTTGAAGTCGATATCTCAACTGGTTCAAAAGTTAAGAGGGGGGGGGGGTGACTTTTGGAGCGCTCTGTATATATATTTACTTTAAGTCGGCCTTAGCAGTCTATAAAAAGTACAGAAAAGCGTCAGGTATGTTTCGGTAGTATAGAAAAAGTACGGGCCTGCTACAGTCGTGATTTGATGCTATTATAGCACTACTATACTTATTGGTTTGGTATCTAAGGGGTTGTTCTAATTTTGGAGGCAAAGAATTGACGATATTTGTTTTTTTTTTTAGAAAACCTGTATTATTTTTATGTACAAAACTTTTTACAAAGTATTAGCTAACTCTTAAATTTCACAATTTTTTTTTGCCGTTATAAATAAATGTGCAGGACGCGCATGTCAAAAGGTTCCAGCGATAGCTCCGACCCCAAACACAAAAATCAAAAACAGTTTCTTCAAAATTACGTCCTTTATTTCGCTAATGTCGATATTAGTTAAAATTCCAATAACAAAAAAATCCACGCGTATTTTAGTGAAAAAAACAACAAAAAAGTGCCATTTTTCCGGCCAAAAACGGGTAAAAAGGGAGGATAAAATACAAATAAAAAGCGTTTGAAAAAAAAATTTACATAGGCTAATACGCCAACATGATTTTTGACAAATTGCCAAAAAGTCAATATGTTAAATAGTTTTATTTTATCACTGGAACCGTTTCAAAAAATGGCATTTTGAGAAAACACGTTTAAAGTTTTTTTTTATGTTTTAAAGTATATGTATAAGTTTTTAAAGAAGAGGAAAAAAACGTTTTTTGAAACCGAAAATCATATTCATGGAGATCCCCAGCTTGTGCTAGGGACTCCATTAATTTTGAACATAAAAATAAACATTCTGGTAAATTTAATTTTTCATTTTCAGAATATATAGTATATCTCTCTTCTCTTCGAAATTCTAACAGTTTTCTTGCAGTTCCTGGATATTTTGTTATAAATTTAACAACTTTTTTAATTTTACAAAAAATCTGATGGTGTTTGATATTTTTATTATACTGCATTTTTAGTTGTCAGGGCAGCATATGTAGTCTAGAAAGGCAATAACCATATAATATTAAACTTGGAAATAGTTTTCGATTACATAAAAACTTGTTTTTAGAATTTTCACTTCCATTACAATGTTTTTTCTTTTTCAGAAATTCAAACAATTTAAATCTATTTATTCTGCACTGCAGGATCTGCAGTAAGGGGTCATACTTTAAAACCCTAACGCAACACTTTGCAATTTTGATCTCCCCCCAACTCACATGTAGAACTTTGTAACGCTAAGATTGACCTCCTATAAATATGTAACGATAGCAGTCAAGAACAACCCAACAAATTTTAGGGTGAAATAACAAACCGTTTTTTTTTTTCATAACAATAAGGAGCGTTACATAACGCTACATTAGTCCCCCTCCTCTCTTGGTGGGGGCCCCTTGTAACGCATCGTAACGCTAAGCACTACCCCTTCCCCGTTACGTATTTTAAGCATGACCCCTAAGAACTTTAATAATTATAATTATACTGAATTATTGAAAAAGTTTTTATCAGAAAATGTAAATGCTTATTAACAGTGCTACGACGAAAAATAAGCAAAATATTAGAAGAAGAAATATTCTTTGTTCCCTTTGCTTATAAGCTTATATCAGTTTGCACCTAAATATTGATAATTTTTACTATGACAAAAAGCTCTGGAACCGTATTAAAAAAAATAACTCAATAAATCTTACATAGAATGTAAATAAATATTTTAAAAAAATGTTGGTCTGATGGATTAGTTATAATAAATAATAGATTGAATGAGGTTTCCTTACAAGTTAATAATTATTTAAAGTCATTATTTATAATTAATTATAGTATAGTTGCATTATACATGCAATTTATTATGTTTCTCGTATTATTAAAAAAATAATGCTCCGCGCACGTGCGGTTCCATCGCACTGGCTTTCTAACTCAACTGTACAAAAATTAACGTCTTGTTCACAATAGCAAATGGTAAAAAGTGGTTTAAAATTAGATATTTGGTTGAATCCGACAATTTATTTTTTATGTTTAACCCTTACCTAGAGGGCCGTAGCTATGGGGGGGAGCCTCCCCCCCCACCTATCTTGAAATAAAAAAAAGTTGCATATTTCATGGATTAAAAATATAAAAGTTGCATATTTCATGGATTAAAATATAAAAGTTGCATATTTTTTGCTAGGGTGGGATCTTTTTTTTTTAGTCATGCATATTTCATGGATTAAAAATATAAAAGTTGCATATCTTTTCTAGGGTGGGACCTTTTTTTTTTTTAGTCATGAACTTTTTTTTGACGAGGAAAAAAGTTGTGTTTTTAGGCCCACCAAATTTCCTTCGCTACGGCCCTGCCTCTAGGGTGTCACAATTGTCACTTTATTTTTTCTTTAAGGCAATATTAATCCAATATACTTTTATAGACTTTCTATGTATACAAACAAATCGACACTCCCAAGGAACAAGGACGTAACTCAAGTTAGACCCATTTTGAGTTATACTCATAGGTAAACGCCTTGAAAAAAGACACACATGGTGGTACTACTCAGGTTTCTCCACAGTCCACTTTAAGCAAAAGTTTACTTAAAATCACTAAAGTAAGAAATTCTAAACTTGAATATTATCAGAAACAAACAGTAACTAAACAATAAATACTTAAACAGTTAAATAGAGAATTTTATAAGCTTTCAAATGATGTATCACATGACTTCCTTTTCCACTTTAATCATTTACCCACCCTTAAATAACAAAAAAAATATTTTAGAAATTTAGCTGTCGTGAAAAATGACAATATATGAGTTACGGCTTTGTTGCTTGGGGGTATCGAAATATGCAAATTTAATTCAGTATAATACAGCTCTCCTGAAACTCTAAGGAAACAAAAACTAGAGCAAAAACTAAAAAAAAATGGTTTATTTTTTCTTCTTCTTCTTTTTAGGCATAGAAAATATAAAAAACACAATTAAATCGAAAAATTATCATTAGTTTAGTCTTGGGAGGATAAGGGTTAAACCAAATTTAAATAAAATTTCATATCACAAAATATAGTTAGGAAATAATTATTTTCTATTAATCAGAAAATTTGAATCAATTAACCGATAGTTAAATTATACAGCTAAAATCACATTAAATTTCATTAAAGTCAACGTAAATTATGATCAATTAAAGCAGAAGTACATATAATTTAACTTTCTAACCAGTAATTTTTAATAGAATATCTAACAAATTATCGATTAAGAAAAATACATTAATATTAATATATCCTCCATAGATTACAAAACTTTTACAGTGAAATCTTTTTAGCCATGATTTAAAATCAACGCTACCAATTGTTATATAATGGTTAGACGGTTTATTTATAAAAAAACATTATTTTTATATAAGAAAACATAAGAAATCTTTTTAGCAATTATTTAAAATCATCGCATACTAATTCTTATACAATGATTAAAATAGTTTATTTAGAAAAAAAAACTTTATTTTTATATAAGAAGACATAAGATGGTATTAGTTCGTAAGCCTACCGGTAGGTATACGTCAATGAGGTAACGGTTACAGTTGTTAGGGGCTGTCCATATATTACGTAACGCAATTTTTCAAAAAAAGTGACCCCCCTCCCCCCTGTGTAACAAACTGTCACATTTACCAACACCCCCCCTGTGTAACGCGTAACAATATAAAATTTTTGTTTCGCAATAAATTTAACTGTATTCTCACTATTGATTCGTTTTTCTCGACAAAACAAACATGAACCTAAAATATAGTATAACATAACATAACATAATATAATATAACGAAAAAATCACTCAAACTTAAAAAAAATATTCATATCACACAGGGAAAAAATACTAGGTACCTCTTTTTACACTGAGTGTCACATATAACACGTATATTGTTTATGCACAGGTACACAAAATAGTACACACATTGATGTTCTGTGAGTACACATTCCGCGCGAAAATGTATCATCGCCGATGATTCATTGGCAAGAGCACGCAAGACAGGGTCGTAAGATTTTTTTTTAATATCAATGTCAACAGTTTTTTACTGATTACAATATTATTTAAATATGCATAGTTTCGTCAATTTTTGTGTGAATGGACCACTAAATAGTAATTTATGTTGAAATAAAAATACATCTGCCAAGGTTAGAAATAAACATTAAATTTAATAAATTCCGTTACGTAACGTTTACCTAGACCCCCCCCTCCCCCCTGTCACAAACTGTAACAATTTCTCTGACCCCCCCTAGGCGCGTTACGTAATATATGGACAGCCCCTTACAATCTTTGCCTATTTTATGAAACTTTGCTTTCTAAACTAAGTCATCGTTATAGCTTCCTTATTTCTCTTCCATATACGCAAATATAGCGCTGTGCGTGTACTATACACGGTAAATAACGAATTTAAAATAACGTAAAAATATCTTAGTTGACTTAGTAATTTCACTATACTTGACCATGTTTAATTCATGAAATGTGCTTAAATAAATTTAATTTATTGTAGAACTATCTAAAAGACTGGTTAAATTTTGTAAAACGCGCTTAAGTGCTGCAAATTAACTTAAAATTATACCAAATTGTATAGATTTACATTGATTTACACTTATTATAAAGTAAGGACTATGTAATTTTACAGAAACTTACATGCCAGTTCATGGTATCTTACATATTGCTTCTAAAGAAAATTTTACAAATCGTTCTATGGTAACAAGCCATTTTCTGTATACCCGCTATGTGTAACATAAAATCAAGGATTTTTTTGGAGGGGAGAGCGTAGACGGAATAAAAATTTCCCATCTGAAGAATTTTCTCACTTAATCTAAAAAAAACCCTAACGGAAAATTTCGATGTTGTTATGATTCCCGCCTCTGAGAATTTCCCAACTGCACTGCAGCAATTTTCCAACTACCCAACTTTGTATGGTATCCCATAGTCATCAACATAATTTTCCTAACCGGAGAGTTGATTTTCCCATCTCTACTGCGGTTGGGTGTGCCATGTACCATGTTGTGCCAAAATTATTAACAATTTTAATAATATTAAATTGTTTATTAGAAATGACATTCTGAATGGCATAAAACTTTTTGTTCAATATTAAAACGAAATAATTACTAAAATTGATTTCAGAACAAAATTTGTTCACCCAATTTTATTCTAAGGTTAAATGCTGTGCTACATTTGTTAAAACATAACAAATTATTAATATAACATTATGAAATGAAAACATTCCACTTGCGATTTACCAATATTTACAACAACAAACCTTGGAAGCGTTGAACTTGACCGCTTAAGTCGGGTTCGCCTTAGACAACTACGAAAAAATCTGTATTGCTTTACTTCTCGTTTAAAAGACTTTCACCTACGGATTTTCGATACAAATATGGCTAATGCGTCATTAATATACAGGTCACGCTGCCTTTCTTTAAATTTAAATACATCTTGTACAAGGAAGGAATAAGTAGTAGTAGTAGTTGAAATATTAAAAATAATAATAATGATGTGTTGATAATATCGACCGTGAACATGCAATACCTCCTAAGTGTAAACTGTCAAATTTAGCTGAGCGACGAAGGCCCAACTTTCGTTTGCAGAAAATCTGATATCGTTACAAATTACTTACCATACAACTAAATTGACCCTCCTGAGTTCAAAAATGAAAATCCTTTCCTGCGGAAATGCTTTTTTTTCTATGGCGATTTTTTATAGTTCTATTGTTTTTGCAAAAAAACGTTATGGAAATCTGATATAATAAGAAACTATATATTCTAGTTATTTTGGCTCCCCTAAATCCGAATATATTAATCGTTCTTTGCGGAAACGCACCGTTTTTTTTTATATTGATTTCCATACCGTTTTTTTGCCAGTACAAAAAAATATAAAAAAATTACCATAGAAAAAAAATGGTGCATTTCCGCAAAGAACGATTACAATTTTCGGATTCAGGGGGGCCCAAATAAGTAGAATATACTTAATATCCAACGAAAACAGATTTCCATAACGTTTTTTTGCTAAAACTAAAAATATATAAAAAATCGCTATAGAAAAAAAAACGGTGCATTTCCGCAAAGAACGATTATCATTTTCGGATTCAGGGGGATTCACAAAGGCAAAAAAGTTTTTTTTTGAAAATGTAGCTGATTTCCTGCAAACGAAAGTTGACCCGCGACGAAAAACCTAGGACCTTACACCACTTTATATTGCAATAAATATTAAAAATAGAGTATACAGCAACTCTAAGAACTGTTTTTCGTCGCTCCTGCAAAATTTGACATTTTACACTTAGGAGGTATTGCATGTTCACGGTCGATATGAAATATTAGTAGTAGTCAAATTTTAGAGTGGTTATGATTTCTTAATATGTAAAATTATATCGAAATAGTAGTTTATGATACAAGGACAAAAAATACTAAAGAGCGATTAGGGAGAATCCCAAAAAATTTTTTTTTTATGTCTAAGAAATTGAAACATCAAAATGTAATGTAATCTAGCCCAAAGCTTGAAAACTTTATAAATAATACTTCCCTTTTGCAAACCCCATTCTAGTTTTAACCCAGTTTTACCCAGTCTTATTTTAAGTTAACTTTTAAAAATACATCAGTCATGTTTCAGTTTTTTAGAAATACACCAACCACGTACAAGGACAATTTTTAAGAAACGTCGAAATAATATTTATGAATAGTCAACTTATAGGTTAAGACTATTTAAAACTGCGTCGGTGATTGGTGGATTTTTTAAACGTTAAACATGATTGTGAATGCCTTCAAAATTATAACTTCTGGGCAAATTCACCATTTACATATATATTGGGTAATATGACTGATTATGAAATAATTTTTCAGTAGAAGGTTAACAAGATAGAAATTTAGATATACGATCTAAAAATATTAAATTAAATTTAATTGTTGAGAAAGAAAATAAAAGGATTTCTATCTAGATACATATTTTCTCGCTCAAATCTTAACTCTCACATCAAACAAAAAGAAAACCGGAAGAAATGATGGCTTATTTTAGAACAATTTGAAAGTTTCATAAATATTAAGTTTAATCAAGAATATAATAAAATTCAGTTCAAAATTATACTACACTCAGAAAATTTCGTTGTATTTTTAATACTGAATGTTATTTGTTAATACATACCTTTTATTTATATCGCCACCATTGGTAATTAATACTTTACTTGTGATATTAAATACTGCAATGTGTGTATTGTATACAAAATTTTGTCATACTAACATAGAGACCGTGCTGGTATATTTGGATCCCCACGCAACATGTGTTTATTAATACTGTAACATATGGTAAATTATATCACAGTTATAGTTTGGTATATTTTAAGTTGTAGTTGTTGTGTTATTGATCTAGTTTAAAGCATGTTACAGTAATTAGTAAAATAATAATCGGTAAATAATACCAAAATTTTGATTAGTAATAATACAGAGAAAAGTAAAAAAAGGATCGATTATTTTGTCAGTTTGTAATTGTGTGTGGTTGAAATCTTTATATTATTGCTAATCAAAATTTTGGTGTTATTTACCGATTGTTAATTTTTCTAAATACTGTAACATACAAACTAGATCAGTAATACAACTTAACAACAACTCAAAGTATACCATACTATAAGTGTGATATGCTTTACCAAATATTACAGTAATTTTTACTATAACATGCTAGTATTAATAAACACATGTTGCGTGGTGATTCAAATATACCAGCACGGTCTCTATGGTAGTATGACAAAATTTTGTATACAATACACACATTGCAGTATTTAATATCACAAGTAAAGTATTAAATATCAATGGTGGCGATATAAATAAAAAATATGTATTAACAAATAACATTCAGTATTAAAAGTCCAACGAAATTTTCTGAGTGTACTAAATGTGAAGCATCGTTATAACATGCCTTTATTACTACGTTATTCTTTGCATATAGTGAATAAAGTATTATTTAAATTATTACCTTTCTCCAACAAGCTGAAACTAATTCATATAATAATGATTTTTTGTATACTTTTTGTATACCTAAAGGTGTTATGATAAAAGAAATAAATTATAATTTCTTATATAAACATTGGAATTTAGGTAAATTTAGATAGTATTTGCATTATATATTCTTTTTCTTACACTCGTTCAGCTGTAATTAATCTACGCTTATATTATTAAATTAATGTACTTTTAATGATTTTCATTATTAAATTAATAAGTATTTAATACTCTTATTATACGTAGAAAACTATCTATTCATAATATGAATTTCATATTATCTACTGGTTTGTTGAGGTATAAGAATGAAGTCTTAACCAACATTTAGATTAGCTAAGTTTGTAAACTTACCTACATTTAAAAAAGTATTTCAACAAAACAATTTTTAGAATTTATTAGAACTCAAAAGATCGTTTTAAATAAAACCAACACACTAACAAAAATTCGACTCCAGCATGATAACCGGTTTAAATATTTACCGGGAATATTAGATATTGTCGTCTTTTAATAGATACTCTAACTTGAAGAATAGAGGATGTTCCCGAGTAAAAACTAGGTGTCTATAAAGTTTGTACTTTAGTTATTAAAGAATTCAGGGGTCTTATATTATTATAAGCCCTGAATTATAATGCCAGTGTTCCCACACAACACACAAGGTGCAATATATGGTTAAGTTTCACTCTTCCATATCAAATAGTTTATTTTCATTATTAAATTAATAAGTATTAATTACTTTTATCCAATACATACAGATAATAAGACAATAACCAGCTTTATTTTAAATAGATAAACTCAATAATAACCCCCGCGTGGCTTTTACTTTATTGAGTGGATAATTATTTATTTTACCCACTCAACTGTCACTTGTCAAATAATTTTCTTGTAAATGTCATTAAAATTTTTAATAAAAATATAAATTCCTAAGCTATTTATTGGATAACACCTTGTATGGCACTCATGGGTAAAGCGATATTGCCCTCTAGTACCATAAATAACTATTATTATACGTAAAAAACTATCATATTATCTACTGGTCTTTTGAGATTTAAGAAGCAAGTCTTAACTAATATTTAAAGTATCATATAAAGTTTGTAAAATTACCTACATTTAAAAAATTATAGGAACTCAGAATTATTAGAATTAGTCATCATGAATCAATTTTTTTTTAATTTAATAGTTATTTATGGTACTAGTGAGTAAACTAAGATATTGCCCATGAGAAAATTAACCTGCGAGGCGTCAGCCAAGCAGGTTAATTTTCCAGAGGGCAATATCGGTTTACCCATGAGTGCCATACAAGGTTTTATCCAATAAATAGCTTAGGAATTCATATTTTTATTAAAAATTTTAATGACATTTACAAGAAAACAATTTGACAAGTGACAGTTGAGTGGGTAAAATAAATAATTATCCACTCAATAAAGTAAAAGTCACTCGGGGCTTATTATTGAGTTTATCTATTTAAAATAAAGTTGGTAATTGTCTTATTATCTGTATGTATTGGATAAACCAATTTTTCCTCGGTTTTATTTCAATATACTAATATTTCTTTGAATTTTTTTCAGTTGTTTGATGTACTGAGAAAACAACAACCATCTGCTCAAAAGAAATGTGTCGCCATTACGGGGGATGTAACCGAATCGAATCTAGGAATTTCAGAATATTTCAAAAATATTTTAATAGACGAAACCGACTTTATAATTCATTCCGCAGCCACCACAAGATTTGACGATTCGATGAAGTATGCAGTCACTATGAATACCAGAGGAACACAGTATATGTTAGATTTGGCCCATCAATGCAAACAGTTAAAAGTAATTATTTGTTTAGGACAATTTTGTTCTTTATAAAACTTCACAGTCACATTAATTTTTTCATTATCGTTTATGGCATTTCAAGGAGCACAATCTGTGGGAAAAAATAACTGGGTTTGAAACATGTTAACTCTACCTTTTTGCTCAGCCAGCAGCTTCTTGTATAATAAAAAAAACTAGAGTGAACTCTTTAATTTAAAGGTTTATTTTTTATTATCAGTCATACCATTTCGTTTTCTCTCTTTTCATCCTAAATCATTTATATTGTATCTCTATTAATACATTATTTTTTTAAAAGCTTATTATTACATTATCTTTTAAAAGCTTATTTTAAATTATCTTTAAAAAGCTTATAGTTCATCAGGATCGTTACGAATATAGTCGCTTCCAGAGCTATAAGAGAATTTTTTTTTAGCAGCGAATATTTAGTTTGTTGCATAATTTTAGACTAATTTAAACTAATGTATCCCCGTTGACTGCTTCCAGCCAATTAACGTTCGACCCCATCCAATCATACTTCACGCAGGATTTAGCCACACCCACAAGGCATTTTTAGCAATATATATTTACTGGACCGGCTTTATTTGTTTTATTTGCGTTATGTGCATCTTGCTTTATATATAATAAAATTTAATTACGTCCCTGACTCAAATAAATCTGTTTCAAATGTAAACATTCTACTATAAATGTGGCGGCGACTTTACCTTTAAGTTTAACAACATAACCCAGATAATTTATATTATTTTTCCAATTACAAAAACTTTTTCAGAAGTATAATTTAAATTACGTATTTTTTAGTTATTTGTTCACGTATCCACTGCTTATGCATACCCCGATGAAAAAATTCTCCGAGAGCAAGCATATGAACCCCCAGCAGATCCCAAAGATGTATTGGAAAGTATCAATTGGATTAAAGAGGACTCTATGGGAAAATTCACCAAAGAGTAAGTAAATATTATCTATTAAATATTCCATCAATGTATTTAGTGATAGTGATACAGATAGAAGTACTGGGTTGACTGTACTGTACTGACGAGGGCCAGAAGCCCGAAACAGTACGATCATTAGAAAAATAGAATAATGGAATAATTTATTAATTATTAATTAGAATTTTTATAATTTTTATTAAAATAAAAAAAAAGCATGTCCTTATATATATTTTTCATCTAAATTTTTACGTTAACACTCTCATATTTTCGCATTTTTTCATATTATATTCTGGAGATATTTGCTTTCAAAACCTATTTCAATAAAATTAAAAATATGAATATTGATATTCTTTCTTACATATTACATAAATTATAATTTCGTAATTTTTAGTTTAAAAAATTATTATCATCGTCAATTTTAGCTTATATCGAATCTATATTTAGGCCGTTAATGCCTTTAAACTTTTTTTTAAATAAGTTAAGAAATCTCTCGCAGTTTGAAAAAGAAAACATATACTTGGATTCCATTAATAAACAATTATTGTTGCGAAAAATATCAATAAATCATAGCGAATAACAGGGACATTAAACCGCAGTTAAATATTTATAGTCAATCTTGGCTATTAATTTTATTATTTTACAGTATTTTATAGGTATAATTTAAAATTCAGGATATATTTAACAAGCACAAGATCATGAATACAATAAAAAAAAACAAACTAATAATGTTGAACATTTACACTACTCTACAAAAAAAGATTTTTTTATTTTTTCGGGGACCTTTTAGTCGCGTCTGACTATATTTGATGCGCTGATTTCGGAACCTTTTTTCGTTTTTCTTGATCAGCCCGTTTTTTTGAGATATAGCGCACAGTGGTTTTTTTGCCTATAGTTGTAGTAGAAAAAATAATTAAGATCTAATTATTTATTTTTTTTGCCGTGGATTGGTTCTCTATTAATAGACCTCTAAGCCTTCAAATATAGCCAGATGCAACTAAAATGATGTCAGAAAATTTTTGAGTGTTGAGCAGTGTTATTTTTATTATTTTTATTATTTATTTTATAATTTATTTTTTAGATTACTTGGAACATCACCAAATACTTACACATTTACGAAAGCCTTAGCAGAAAAATTAGTTATAAATCAAGTCGGAAAATTACCTGTGATTATTATCAGACCATCCGTTGGTAAGTTAATTCTCATATATAAATACACAAGAGACTGAGAATTATGCGGAAATAATTCGCTGTTTTCATGTTAGTTTGTTGTCTGGAAATAATTACGACAAGGACATCGCCCCTGGAGTAATTATTCACACATGCTGCCAAATGCTTGGTTGATAAAAACTTTAAAAAATAATTTTCAAAATTATTTATCATTTTAAAATATTTACTTAATTCCTTAAAACCTCTTTGGTTTAATTAAGGCAGGCGTCCAACCGAAGTGACTAATCGATTTCGTGCTAGCACTCTTCGAAGCCACAGTAAAAGGTAAAAGGACAGCTACGAAAATCAATGCAATCTTTCTACTTTACAGGTAGGCTTGTTTTTCGTAGTTGTCCTTTTACCGATATGTGGCTCTGAGGAGTGCTAACAAGCACTGCGTGAATTAAACAAAAATAGTTTTAAGGAATAGTAAACACTTTAAATTATATGTAACTTTTAAATGTACAAAATTATTAATTAATTTTTAAATTTATTATTTTAATTTAACAAGGATTTCCTAAATAAATTATAATTACTTCGCCAGTATTTGGTTAGTGCCCCGAATAGTAAGATTTTTCTGGAATTACTCCATCCTCAAAATTCTGTTTTGTTTTTGGATCATCTATGTTGATATTTATTTTTCCTTTCTTTTTGACTCAAAACCAAATTTATTGTTTTTTCTCGCAGTTGTGCCAATCTATGATTCGCCACTTCCGGGCTGGTGCAACAATCTTCAAGGACCAATGGGCCTTTTTGTGGGCGCTGGAAAAGGGGTAATCAGATCTATGTATATGGACCCAAAGGCACACGCAAATCTCATACCAGCCGATTCTACCATAAATATTATACTGTTGGCAGCTTTAGAATACCTGACTCATAACCAGTAAGTAATTTAATAGTATATATATATATTTTTTTATTAACTCCCTTTTTTTAATACAATCTATCCTAGGACAATAAGTATTTTTTATGTACAATAAAAATAGACATGTGGAGTAGGATGCCAGTGCATCCTCTCCATTATACATTACAATATATTTGTGTGATAATGGAAAATAAAATAAATAAAAAATATCACATAAATCTAGTGGGTAAGTCGTTTGGTCTAAATCGTTTCAAACGTTTAGGTTCATTAATGGGCTCCATTAAATTATTTTTATTTAGCTTCATTCTCCATCGCTTGCACCAGTTGTGAATTTCATTTAGGTTGGTTTGTAAGTTTCTTGATGCAATGTTTGGGTTACTATGGGATGAAAGAATTGCTGTGTCATCAGCAAATGTTGCTGTTGTAGTGAGACCAGATGTTGGGAGATATGAGGTAAAAATAAGGTAAAATATTGGTCCTAGAACGCTTCCTTGTGGAACTCCAGCCAGAATGGGATTTAAATCGGAGTATTCATCTTTACATTTTATCGTAAAATACCTATTGGTAAGGTAATATTTTAAAATTTCATATATATCATATGGTAAGTATGTTTTTAATTTAAATAGCAGGCCTTCGTGCCAGACTTTATCAAAAGCTTGTGTCACGTCGAGGAAAACAGCAGCGCAATATCTTTTTCTGTGTAAATCTCTAGAAAATTTTCTTATCACTCGATGAATCTGCTCTATTGTACCATGATGGTTTCTAAAACCAAACTGATGCAATGGTATAATATTTTTTTCCTTTAGGATTGGTAGTAGTTTTTTTAATAGTAGTTTTTCATATACTTTTGATAGTATTGGCAACAAACTTATTGGTCTATATGAGGTAACTTCTTCCAAAGGTTTTCCGGGTTTCGGTATCATTATTATTAGAGCCACTTTCCAAGCATATGGAAAATAGCCAGTTCGATTAATTGCATTAAATATTTGTGTAAGTCCTTTTACTGCTTTCTCTGGTAGCTTTTTTTAAATTTCCCCAGTTATTAAGTCATATCCAGGTGCTTTTTTTGGGTTAATTTCTTTTTTGATGACTTTTTTAATATCCTTGACTTTGAATTTGGAAATAGGTAGACTCATCTGGTGTGGGCATTAATAGTATAATAAAGTACTATTTTTAGCGCACTAGTACTTTTTTTCTATTTTGCTCTAAAATTTGAAATAACGTACATGAACGTTTAGGAATTTTTGTTTTAGGTTGGAATTACACTTTTCACCATATTTAAAATTCAAGGAACAAATGATATTCTGATCTTTTATAATCAGTTCTTCTATTTTTCACTGCCAAAACACGATTTTAACAAGCTAAAAAATAACTTAAAAACAACATTTTGTAGAATATTAAACTTCAAAGCGATTTTGACATTTGCACGGAAAACGTCAAGCGGTATTCATTTGTCCTGTCGCCAACCCAAAAGATAAAAAAGGTCTAATCTCTTGTGGGACCACACAAAATGGGTACGAATATGAGCTTATAATAGTCGCAAAATAGAAAAAATCTATATTGCGTCCATAAATATCAATAAATATAAATCAATATGAATTTTATTTCTCGGCTATAGGTCATTAAAACAAACTAATTGACAAAGCAAGTATCTCGCGCCCCACACACGAAGACTTTAACACTGACTTTAAGCTGGTGAGATACTTGTTATGTTCTTTTTTATGACAACATTAGTGTCCAGTATTTATTTTAATTTCTTCATTTCAGAAACAACTATATTTACAACGCGATCGTCCCAAAAGAAGATTTTTGTAAAAGTTGGGAAGAAATCATCGAAACCGGCAAAAAAATTATCTACGATAAAATTCCATTCAACATGATCCTATGGTATCCTGGAGGAGGCATCACTACGAACAAATTTTTACATAATGTATATTTCTACCTGTTCCAACTGATTCCTGCTATTTTTGTGGATATTCTTTTATTTGTATTAGGATATAAGCCAATGTAAGTTTAAATAATTGATTTTTTTAGGTGAGCATGGGCTTCAATTAGTAATTATTATTATTTTTATTTCTGGTTACAACAGAGTCATTAGAGCTCGAAGTAAGTTGTATGCTTGTGTTAGGTTCCCTCTATTAGTTTGACAATACTCGGCATACATTTCTGCAAAAATGTCCTTTTTACGGCCCTTTTTTACTCTAAGAAGGCCTTTTTACACTCCACTTCGTTAGGCCTGTGTATTCCAGTGTATGTAAAAACGCCATAGTTTGAAAAATATATAAACATTAATATTTTATTTTTATTTCTCTGATTTATAATTAGCTCTTCAGACGATTTAGTTGTTTAGTTTTACTTTTCTAAGCTATCTTTCCATTTTTTACGATCTTCTCCCAGTTACGTCTAGATCTCAAATAATCTTTTCTTTGTTATTTTGTGAGCATTATTTATTTCATTCTAGCCCTTTCCATAATGTACACTTTTCCCCGATTCTTTATCTAACCATTTTATCTTTAACATTCCTCTACACAGCCATTCCATAGAATTTGAAACCAAGGTGAAATTTTTTAAATTGTTTATATGTCATACTTTTATTATGAAATATAATTTGAGGTCTAAATTTTATATTCCTAATTTAAAATTAATCTATTTTTCATTATTAGCCCAATAAAATTATATTTTACACAGGATGAACGCACCCTAACAAAATTAATCAAAATTTATCCAATCGAAACACTTTTTAACGAAATTAAGTTACAGTTCGTTTCAAACCGGCCAAACAAGAAATTCCAGTTATAATTCATGTGTTGTATTTATGTAATATTATATTTTACTGTTAAATGTAGAGTTTTTTTTTTTAAATTTAAGTTGTTGATTTTGTTTCTTTAAGATAAATTAGAAAATAAAAGATTAAAATTTTGGTGAAATTTTTTTAGCGTCCGTCATCACACATTTAATTTTAAAAAAATATATATCTAGTACCAATGCCAACCATACTATAATAAAGTTTGAATTTAATCCTTAACCAATTTGCTAATATTCGGGCGAAACATAAAATAGATTTATCCCACTTCCATTTTTTGTAGCGTCCGTCATCAAAGTTTAAAAAATAAGATCTTGTAAACCCTAAATGCCAAATAATTATTGTATTTATTATTTTGTTTTGGCTCATCTCCACCTTCTATTTTTTATAGCAGCTTTAATATCACATTTAGTTTTTGGCCCTTTGTTTTTTAAATATTTGATAAAATTTTGTACGAATGGTAGCGTCCGTCATCATGGTATGTACAGCGCAATGCAATAAATTAACTAATTTTTAGATTATACAAAATCCAGCGGAGAATCCAAATGGCTAGCGATATGTTCGTATTCTACACGACCAGGGTTTGGGATTTCGAATCACAATCCATCTGGAGGTTTCGAAAATGGATGAACGAAACGGAAAAGAAAAACTACAAGGTCGATCCCGAAGGACTGGACATTGAAAAGTATTTACTGAACTGTATGTTATCAGTTAGGAGAATAAACTTGAAAGAAAGCGACGATATGCTTCCTAGAGCCAGATTGGTTATGAACATGTAAGCATATTACATACCGAGGTGGAAACTGTTTCATTTCCTGAGGGAAATTTAGCAAACCGAGGAGCTACGCTCCTCGGTTTGCTAATTCCCGAAGGATAAATAAAATGTTGAACCGAGGTTTGTATACTAGTTTATTCACAACCATACCGGTTTTATTTACAATCATTTGCCTTCTTTCCCACTACCAAAACTGTGTTTTGGTAGTGGGTTTGTTACAAATGTTGAATATAGAATATTAAATAGAAGACACTAAAATAAATGTTGTTTTTCGTTAATTAACAATATTAAAACATTTATATTCATTGAATATAAATTAAATAATACATTTAAATGTTTTTATCTAAAAACTAATAGAAATGCCTACGTTACTTTGTTATTTTAGCGATAGAGATTTTTTGTTTTGTGACAGCAGACTTTTACTGAGACATGAAGAAGTTAATAAATAAACAATTTATTAGTAGTCACTGTTTATTTTTCATAAATGCCAAAAAAATATAACTTAAATTTATATGTGATGTTATTTTATAAAAATAAATCATGAATAAATGAATAAATAAAAAATAAATGCATTTAAAACTGTTTTTGTAATAAAATTTATGTCAATAAATTCAAGTTTTTGACAAGTGACATGCGTGAAGTTAGCTACAAGAGCCTTCCCGACCAAGGGAGGGAAATGAGGTGTTTCTAACTTTTTTTGAAGTTGTTGGTAATAATTTATTTATATATGTAATTAGCCAATTACTAAATGGTTGTGAATAAAAGTATATTTACATCCGCAGTTAGTAATACTAAAAGTGCCGATGTATTAAAATCATCCCCAAGTCAAAATTTTTACAATGTTTTTTTCTCATTTCTCTTTTCTTTTTCTACATTTGTTCTTTCTTTTTAATTTTTATCTCTAATATTTTTTTTCTTTTCAGAATGTTTGTGGTTGATAGACTCTGCAAAATCTTATTTTTTGTTGGAATTTTTTACTACATGTACAAATTATTATTAAATCTATAGACTTAAATCTTATATATTAAAATCTGTATATAACTGTAAACTGAAAATGATTATTAATATTATTAGAATGTAAAATAGTCAATTATGGGGGGAAAAAATAACCAAAATTATCGGACGATATTTATGGACTGCTTCTAAACGAAGGAAAATATATATTTCTGGCTCTGCAAAACACCAAGATATATTTAAATTTATATGGATTTTTGTAGTCATATTTGTTCTGATTTGAGTACGTATTCTGGATGATGATGATGACGTATTTGGGAAATAATATTTACTTTAAATATGAATATGTTAATCAAAAAACATCATTTAATTACATTTTAAAGTTTAATGTAAAGTTAAATAAGCATTATTTGTTTAAGGCATGTTTTATATGTGTGGTGTTTATATAATGACTTGGATTTTTTTATAATCTATTAATTTATATTTTGATGTTACTCAAAATTGCTTTGATATAAGGTATGATTTGTTATTAATCTTATACATTATTAAAAAATAAAACAATCCTATCCATATTTTTCTTATTTCAAAAACCCCTTTTATATTTAAGAGAGTTGGTAATAAAATAACATTTAAGTTATAATAACTTTATTTTAAACAACGTTACAGGAAAACATGACATTATAAATATAAATAAATAATATCTATAATCTATAAATAAAATAATTATATGAATAAAATTTGGAAGGTATTTGAGCTGACGCTCGTTCTCTTTTTAAAAGAAAGAACAGAAAAGAAATATGATCCTAGCCCTTTGAGCTGTCTCATGTACCCCCCTATAACGAAAGTATACAGGAAAAAACAGTATTTAAAAAGTTTTATTTCGCGAAAATTGTATGATATAAAACTAGCTTCACGTGTATTAACTGTTCTCCCCATGTACATTTAAATTTTTAACCTTTTGAACTCTGAATACTACTACATATTCACAAATAATGAGTAATAATATGTGTGTACCTAAAGACTAAACAATACGTTAAATTTACAACATAAACCAATACCAAAAGACCGTATTTTGTATAATTTTACATTCTCATCTATTTTACCATGGTAATTTGCTACTACGGATCATCCACAATAGAAAATTACCATGTTAAAATGGGTGAAATGCAAAATACGATGATATTTAGGTATTATTTTGTGGTAACCTTAGTCCATGACTTTGACTCTATAAGTACTTTTACCATAATTGTAAATACGAATTAGCGTATGTTCGTTAAGATGTCAAGACCATTACAATTACAGCAAAGGCGCAACAATAAAATTCCTAGTCGTTAGTTACACATACGGTATACAGATATTTTCAAATCCTATAAATTGTAGCAAAAAATATCTGTATAGAGAAATTATTTGAAATGAGTAGCTCGATTAAAAAGGGTTAAACTAAATAATTTACAAACAAATCATAAAATTGAGCAATAAAATTTAATACTTTTTTTTATAAAAATCACATTTATAAATGGAAAATATTATTTGGATTTTTTTTAAACAAAGTAGTTTCTTTCCTTGGCTCTTCAAAGTGTCAAAATTACGCGATTTTAAGTCGTTTTTTTTTTCTACCCTGTATTATGCTTCCAAATAATATATTCGTTTTCTATTCTATTACATCAAAACTATCTACACTTCTGCTCAAAAATATCGGCCCACCTAAAAAAATACACATTTTCAAATGCTAATAACTCCAAAACTATTTAATAGATTTATTTGACCTTTTTTTTATTTTAAAGCTTGAACTTTTAGCTCTTAATTACTGGAATAAAAATTATCAAAAATCTTTTTTTAAACCGGCAGCAATGAAAATTACACAGCTATGTTTTTTTACTGCTTCTTTCGATATGCGCACGGTTTGCCACTGCATATTTTTTTACAATTTAATTAATTGATTTTATAGGCCAATTAAATGGGAGTAATTTCTTTTTTAACTTTTTAATTTTCCTTTTCTCGTTTAGGAGATATACGGTTTTTTCTGAAAATAAACATTTTTGCAAATAACAAAAAAACTACACAGTGGATTTAATTGATTTATTTTTTAATTTGAAGCTTAAGTCCTTAACTTTTATTTATTTAATTTAAGTTTCTGGTGCAAACATGTTTAAACTGGGTTTACATTGCTTAAATAGTCATGTTTTTTTACCCAATCTTTTTTGATGCAATTTAACCACAAACTCAAATGTTTCCATAAGTTTTAAAACTTATTCTAAAAGCCACACTTATTGTGACTGATTCCTTCTTTTATTTTTTATCATAAGTCTTCTCATTTAGGAGAAATTAAAGTTTTTCGGAAAAAGTGACTTTTTAATCAGTGGGCAGAGCTACAGCTTAGGCAGCTACTTCCGGACTTGTTTCCATTTAAATAATACAATTAAATAAAATTTTAACGAGTTAAAAAAGTATTGTCACATAAGTGACAAGTCTTGTCAATCATAAAAAAGTTAGTTACAGGGGTGGCACTAGCCCACCACTTAAAAAGTCCTTATTTACCAAAAAAACATAATTTCTCCTAAATGAGAAGACTTATGATCAAAAATAAAAGACGGAATCAGTCACAATAAGTGTGCCTATTAGAATAAGTTTTAAAACTTATGGAAAGATTTGAGTTTGTGTTTAAATTGCAACAAAAAAGATCGAGTAAAAAAAACATGACTATTTAAGCAATGTAAACTCAGTTTAAACATGTTTCCAACAGAAACCTAAATTAAATAAATAAAAGTTTACGATTTAAGCTTCAAATTAAAAAAAAAATCAATTAAATCCATTGCGTAGTTTTTTTGTTATTTGCAAAAATGTAAATTTTTAGAAAAAACCTTATATCTCCTAAACGAGAAAAGGAAAATTAAAAAATTTAAAAAGAGATTACTTCCATTTAATTAGGCTATAAAATCAATTAATTAAATTGTAAAAAAATATGCAGTGGCGAACCATGCGCATATCGAAAGGTGCAGTAAAAAAACATAGCTGTGCACTTTTCATTGCTGCCGGTATAAAAAAAGATGTTTGATAATTTTTATTCCAATAAGTAAGAGCTAAAAGTTCAAGCTTCAAAATAAAAAAAAGATCGAATAAATCCATTAAATAGTTTTGGAGATATTTGCATTCAAAAATGTGTATTTTTTTAGGTGGGCCGATATTTTTGAGCAGAAGTGTACTTTATGTTTTTATTTACACAAAATACTTACTGTTAAATCAATAACCATTTTTTTGCTATGGTTAATTTAAGCATTTAATGGTAGTAAATTCAATAATTTGGTACTTTTTTTATAAAAGTAGTAACAAATTAATTCAAATACTTAAAAACAAACGAACTATATAATAGTTAAATCAACCATAACATATGGTTGATCCACGAATTGTATAATTAGGTTTGTTTTGTTTCTCAAAAATTGCAGTTCCATTGCCCAGTTGCAACTGCGCCGGTTCCAAATCAGTTAAGAACTGCGATTTTCGAGAACCAAAACAAACCTATTGTATGGTAGTCAAAGGGGTTGATACATATTTTAATAATTAAATCAACCATAATAAAAACAGTATCGTTGGTTTAACCATGCATTTTTTGTGTGTAGTTAATTCCACGAAATAATTGTTTTTTTTTTAATTGTCCATCAAAAAGAGATCTATACAAATATTCTCTCGATCTAAGAAGAAATACTCTATCTTTAAAAATCAATCAATCTTATTGATGATTATAATCTTTATAATTAATAATTGTTAAAAAATTCAGCATTTCCTTTAAGCCCGGCAGTATTTATTCTTAGAAATAGATTTGATCCAATTTTATCGTAGAATTGACTGAATATAGAACTTATAAAACTTATGAATATAATCTATTAAAAAAATATATTAGTGGAAGGGAATGACTCAATTTAAATATTAAATATGTTACTTGTCCTTAAAAAAAACATTTTGACTGTCAAAACCATTATACAGCCACACAAAATAAAATAAAGTAAGTAAAAAAATAAGGGTTTTTGAGGTTATCGCCAAAACTAATCGGATAAGATTCTATTTTGACCTAAAATTTGGATTCAGCGCCTCAAAATACATAAGAACAAATGTTCTCCAAAAAAGTTCTTGGCCTTTTTATCTTTCCATGGATCCACATGTAGCCACAGAAAAAAAAGTATTCCTATGTATTTTGAGGCACTGAATTCAAATTTAAGGTCAAAATAGCACCTCATCCAATTAGTTTTGAAGATAACCTCCTAAAGCCTTATTTTCGAGTACAACGAGTATAATTTTTTTTGAGGTTATCTCCAAAACTAATCGGATGAGGTGCTATTTGACCCAAAATTCGGATTCAGCGCCTCAAAATACATAGGAATACACTGGTCTCCAAAAGAGTTCTTGACCTTTTTTTTTTATTTGTGTGGCTGTGTTATTAATTGAAACTATAACTGAGTCTGCTCTTGAATAAAACGCAATGTATGAGCAGGTATGAGTCTATAGTATTTCTTTTATGTTATATGAATTTAACTAGTTTTATTTCTAATCTGGATATTTTCCTCTTGAACCTTAAATTTAGGGGACCAACTATGTCCAATAATAAAATATATTTATCCAATACATACAGATAATAAGACAATTACCAGCTTTATTTTAAATTGATAAACTCAATAATAACCCCCGCGTGGCTTTTACATTATTGAGTGGATAATTATTTATTTTACCCACTCAACTGTCACTTTCTTGTAAATGTCATTAAAATTTTTAATAGAAATATGAATTCCTAAGCTATTTATTGGATAAAACCTTGTATGGGTAAACCGATATTGCCCTCTCGAAAATTAACCTTAATTTTCTCATGGGCAGTATCTTACTTTACCCACTAGTACCATAAATAACTATTATTTTTCAGATAAACCACAAAATATAAATGGTAATGTCTTACATTAACACTTATTAACATTAACAATAGTGTGAATTTATCGCAAAATCTTTTAAAAAATTTTCAACTGTTAATTTTAAATGTAGATTATATTCATTTATAAAAGTATATTTTTAATATTAGTAAAAAAAAATAGTGTCATTAACGTTATCCAATTAAAGTACATTAAGTTACCCCCTGTTACAGAATATCGTTGCAAGCGCCATATTAAAGAAGACGCACTAAGTCATTTATGATATTTTAAAACTTACTCCTTGTCTTAGTGAGCAAAATAAGATTTGAAAAAATTGACGCTTGAGTCGATATAAGTAGGTTAATTTGGAATAATACTGATGGGATGGCAGCTAAAAGTAATATAGCTCATAAAAAAATGTAATTATTATACAATAGAGACAGCGTTAGCTCTTTTATTATAAAAAATATAGTAAAATATTGTTAGTGCCATTCTTAGATTTTTTTAAATATTGTATTATAATTAATTAAGGTTACACATTGCACATTGCATAATGCAATTTTCGCGATGTCAAAATTGCATTATGTTCGTATGTTTAATCTAAAAATGTTAATTTCTTATTTCCAGTTTTTCTAAAAATACAACTGATTTTCATTTAACCTAAATGATGGAAAGTAAATTCTAAAAAAGCAACATGGCGCTAGGTTTTATGGACAATACATCTCATAAAGCTTTTGAGGTTATGGTTCTTGGCATTCCGAAAAATAGCCATAATAAAACCCAAACGAGTATCATAAACCTTATCGGACAATCAAATTTCTATTCTATACTAAATTACGAAAAAACTAAATTATATAGCATAAATCAATCAAAAGACCCTAGATATCACCAGATTAGATGTAGGTGAAATTTTTTAAATAATTTCCAGACCTTTCACATATTTCTGATCTTCGATATATTTAAGGGGTATTTCTACCTTAGAAATTATAAAAATAATCTTTTTTTAAACATTTTTTTATAAGAAAAAAAAAGATAAAACTGTGAAATTTTGTAGGTATGTTTATTCATATTCAAGGAATACAAATAAAATTAATTTATATTTTCTGGCCATAATTTCTTTTTGAAATAAAACACCAAAAAAACGGTGGTCGCCATGATTCCGGCCGTTTGGATAGACTGAAAAAAAAAAACAAAACAGGATATTATTCAGTATTGAAGTCGCTATAGCCCTACCTAGAAGAAAAAAATTTGATCAAAAAATAACAAAATGGCGGACGTTTTTGTTTGAAAATGTTTGAAAATTTTTAAAAAACGTCCGCCGTTTTGTTATGTTTTGGCCAAAAAAAATTCTACTAGATAGTGTTATAGCGACTTTAGTACTAAATAATAACCCGTTTTGTTTTTTTTTAGAGGATTCAAACGGCAGGAATCATGGCGACCACCGTTTTTTGATATTTTTTTCAAAACAAATATGGACAGAAAATGGCACTTTAAAAATTTAAAGAAATGTTGTTTGTATAATTTGAATATGAATAAACACCTACAAAATTTCACAATTATATCTTTTTTCTTTCTATATAAAAAAAATGTTTAAAAAATGTTTAAAGACCCCTTAACACACCTAACCACCTTCCATGCAATATACCAATATACTTTTTACACATTATTTCAAAAATTCATAGCCACTACTCCGAGACAATGATATAATAAACTTTAAGCCATAGTAGCACAAAAGAATATTCTTTTTTCAAAAAATATATATTTTTTATTTTTTTTTATTTTTATTTATTTATTTACGGGAAAGCCCCATTACAGTAAAGTATAACAAAAAATATATAAGCTAATAATTAAGAATACTAACTAAAAGTAAAATATAAATATAAAAACAAATGGTGAAATGAATTATTAATGATCTTGAATAGAGCGAATAGAGGATTTAAATTTTTTTAATGGATCAACTTTCGATTGATTTATAAACTTTAAAGTTAAGTTTAGTGGTGTTAGTGCCGCATAATTTGTACTGTGATGCGCAATAAAAAATGTATTTTGTACACCCCTTGTATTTCTAACAGGTACTAAAAAATTAATTATGCTTAGCAAATCAGGACAATCCACTAATCCGTTTATCAATTTAAAAACAACACAGGCATTAGCTATATTCCTCCTAGAATCGAGTGACTCCAGAATATATAGAATAAAGTGTGCTATTAGGGGAATTTTGTTTTTATGGTTAAAGATGATAATGTAGACTAAAATTTGAATGAACTTTTGATACAGACCTTTTAATATTTGATAGTAATTAATCATTAATTTATTGGGGAATTATGGATATATATTTTTATATCTACAGGAAGACGACAATTTTAATTAATGAGGGTAAATAAACAACGTACCAGTAAGTTATGTACACTATTTTCCCTATTGTCATAGTTAAAAAGCATATTTTAAAACAATTTGTTTTAAATCAACAATTTTTATAGTAGGACTTTTTTAAGTTGTTTTTCGATTTGTACGTAGAAAAAATATTTAATATTTTAAGATGCCCGGAATGTTGGTCTCATAACCAAACATGCCGGGACCTTGAAAGTGATTGTTTACACTTGGGAAAAGCCTACTACGCTTTTAACCCAACTTTTATACTGTACTGCACAGTGTAATAGTTTTGTGTAGCAATCCCATAAACTTAATAGAATTAGGAAGAACGGATCAGCAGTTAACACTGTTACTTGCTAAAACACCATACTAATGAATTTGAGTTGACTCAAGTATTTTTTTATCTTATTTGGCTCCATACTACTGAATATATCATATTACTTATTGCAGTATATAATATAAAACTTTATAATATACTTATTCATATTTTGTAAATATAATTAGCTTAAAATCAACTATTTACATGTACTTTGGCACATATTTTCACGATAACAGCAATTACTGAAGAATGTACTGTCAAAAATAACCAACCACACAACACATGTATATTACAAATAAAAGTTTTTACAATACACTCCTCAATACTTTTTAACGGATTTTAATCCTAACATATTTTCTATATAATTTAACATTAAGGTAATAACCACATGAATAGCCAGATTTTATCGAATTAATCCGATATAACTTTAACCAAAATTGTACAATAGCAGTCATAGCATGTCTTGATTTAACGGTTCATATCGACAGCAATTAAAGATTTATAAAATGGAGGAAATGTTAATTAAAAACAAACATTTCTTAATTGTCCCCAGTCTCCCTAAAAAATCTATACAGGTTGATTTAAGTTTGAATTGAATTTAACTATAGTTTCCCAAAACTTGTTTTTTTTTCTTGAAATTCTGAATTTAGACATAGTTATGAACCATTAAACCATAGTTAAACACTGTGATCCTAGTAAAAGATTTATTATCTTCATTACAGTTAAAATTAACATCCCTATACTTGATTTCCTTACTCTTTCACAAACCTGCTCTATAACATCATCAAAAATCGTTAAGAATCCTACTCTCCAAAAACCTTATTCCAACCCTACTGTATAGCACATTTACTCTAAATTAACCCTACTTAAATTAGGGTTTGGACTTTTTTCGTTATTTTTTACCAATTAATAATAGAGTGTATATGACATATGCACTCTATTATTGTACATTGTATAGTGCAGAGTAAGGTTCTTAGAGACTAGTGTTCTTTAAGAACATGTTCTTCAAGATTAGGGATGTTATAGGGTATGAATGTTACGGAGTAGAATTGCGGAAGAGTAGAATTATTGTAATCTATGTTATAGAGTAGGGTTATTAGAAAGTAGAAAAATTAGGAATAGGGATGTGAGTCAACCCACTTGAATATAGGGCACTCTTTACTAGAAAGGCAGCACAATACTACTATGTATCAAAAAACTTCTACTTCTAAACACAAAAGTATTTACTATTAAAGTGTCCTGAATTACAAGTTATCGTTAAGTGTTAAACCAATTTTCTAACACGGTCCAATTTCGAATATGAATATACTATGAAAATTTTTTTTAAATTTTATTTTTGGCGCAAATCGCAATGTCGACAATATTTATATACAAGTATAATTGTCATTTTAAATTTTAAAATTAAATCTTTATTATAAACCTTTTCTTTAAATATTTTTCGCTTATTCTAAACAATTTTTCTTCAATTACTTAGTATTTTTTCCTAACTAAAATATAAATTTTTACAATATATTACATAGAGATAAACAGCTTAGAAAAGGTCCTATCTATATATGTTAAACATACATAGATAGGACCTTTCGGCTAGTTCTTTCATATTCTGACACTTCTGTGACAAAAATATCCAAATTTAGCGATATATTATGTTCAATTACGCCCCCTACTCAGCAAAATTTTGACGACGAGAAATGCTCACTACTACGTAAAAAATATACCTGACGCCTAATGATTAAGCTTAGTACTCCTGGGTATGTATTCTCGGGTTCGAGAGAATGCATTCCCAGGAGAAAGGTGTTGTGGGTTGCATATTAGTTCTCTCGAAACGCAAAACTACTTATTCTTGAACTTCACTTCGCACGAAAATCGAGGAACTTTACTTCTACTACTCGGGAGCCTGAGAAGCGAGCGTTCACGGATATTTTGACATATAAGTTAGTCGCGCGCATTTAAACATAACCCTATTTTGGCTTTGGTTTTGTGTTATTATTTTGAATACCGTTTTATTTTATAATAGTTAATGAAAGAAGCTTTTTTATATTTAGAAATTATTATACATATTGTAATAATAATAACATAACGATGGACGATTTGGAAATTGTGGGGGCTGTTGCCCTTTTGGGAGATCTGCAAGATGCGGAAGACCAAATGGAGAACTAAGAACGGGAAGTGTTGGCTAGGACCGACCCTTTCCAACTTTCTAACAAAAAAATTGTAGTGAATTCAAGACTAAACAGCCCACTAATAACAAGAGGGTTGTCCTGAATAAAATTTAAAACTATTTTTTTTGTTGACTGCTGGTGGGCGATGATCTTTTTCTGTTTTTATTTTCATTTTCAGTCATTTCTTACACTTTAATTTTTGGATATTAATTATAAAAAATATTCAAACCATAGCAACTTGCTTACAAATAATAAAAATGCGCACGCAAATTAGTGTCACATAATCTGATTGGTTAAAATCCGCTAAAATACTTGGCAACGCTGCAGCCGGCTGCAGAGATCCCATCACGCTCATTACTGTTCAAAAATAGCATTTTTTAACTTTGGGGAACTTTGATATGATGTGATCAATTCCCTTCCTACGAAAATTGTTCACGTTCTCTCGAGCCCGAGAATAGATACCCAGAGCATTTCTTCGCCGACAGTGCACTGGTTTCTGGGTGCGGGGCGAGACTAGAGTAGACAGTGGTCTCTAATATTACCTACAATTAACATACATATTTAAAAAATTTGTACTGTTATAATGTTATAATGTTATTGAATTATTTTGAATTTTAGTAATTTTGGCACCTATATATTATATTATATATAAATTAAGGATGACATTAAAAATAATAAAAATAATATGAGATATCAAATATTAAAAACTATTAAAACCTTAAATTAATATAAAGCTAAACATATTAGCTTAATCATAAATATTTTAGCCTACAGTGAGACGGACCACAAACGCTTTGCGGGTTCGAATCTCACTTGTGGTATGTTTTTTTCCAAATGCTTATCTACATTTTGGTATTTAATTTGGTGATTTAGTGATTAAACTGATAATGTTCTTTCAGCTTCTTAAATTTATCTTACAGAAAGCAAGGTTTTTACTCTAATTTTTCTTTTTAGTGTTCGTGTTGGCTTCTGAAGTACAGGACTCCAGAAATTTAAAAAGTTAAATAATAATTTTAATTAAAAAAAATCTTATCTACTATGGTTAGCTGCCTATGGGCATTTCTATCTTAACTTTAACTTTTAAGACAATAATGACATTTTAACATAAAATGTTTTCAAATAACCCATAAGTGGGTTATATATAGATACACAAAACACTGTCAAAATAAGTTTATTTTTCTTTCTTTTCAAGATTATTTAAAATAATAAATAACGTATTTCTATTTTCCAAAATCTCTAATAACGGTCTGAGACTAAAAACGTTAGGTCCAAAATACCCGTAATCCAATTTTGATCAACTTTCAAAAATGTAATTTTTTCTGTCCGTCTGTCCTTCGTCATGTGCAGTATCTGTCTGATGTATTATTTGTATTAATGAAAATTGTTGTACACGATCTAATTTTGTCAGGAATAGTCCAGGATCTTACAAAAGCCTTCGATAGAATCCCCAATGCCAGTCAGTTCTTTGTCAGACATTTATAGAACTCAGGGAGACTTGCCCAAGACTTGCCAAAAAAAAGTTATAATTTCAAAAAATCAAATAATGTATTATTTGTATTAATGAAAATTGTTGTACACGATCTAATTTTGTCAGGGATAGTCCAGAATCTTACAAAAGCCTTCGATAGAATCCCCAATGCCCACCAGTTCCTTGTCAGACATTTATAGAACTCCAAACAACTTAAGAAAATATTCGGTAGCGCGCTATAGCGGGGCGTTTTTTTGTGGGACCAACCCTTAACTTTAGGGCGTCCGACAACGGTATTGCCAAAAAATTTTTGTCGGACAAGGTTACCACTTGATTTTAAATATGTTTATTAAACGATCCTGAAAAAATCAGCTATGAGGTGCTAAATTTTATGACGTCATAACTAACCTAAAATGGTAAAGTTATGACGTCATAATATTTAGCACCTTACAGCTGCTTTTTTTAGGATCTTTTAATAAAAATACTAAAAATCAAGTGGTAACTTTGTCCGACAAAAAATTTCGGGCAATACCGTTGTCGGACGACCTTAAGTTAAGGGTTAGTCCCAAAAAAAAACGCCTCGCTACCGGGAATTTTCCTATGTAAGAAGTTGTTTGACTGGACATAAAGAACACAAATACAAAGTCTCAACGGTGAGGTAATAAAAAAAACTACTATACGGGGGCTCCAGAATTATTATGATAAGTTTAATTCTTAAATATTATTTAGTTTAATATTAATAATTAATTATTTTTAATTACCATTTTTGTTTTTTTTTATACATTTGATTATTAATACTGGTTATGACTAGGTTCTGACACATCCTTCGTTTAAGCTAGACCTATACGTATAAGCACAGATTATCACACAGATAGGACAGATACCGAACTTAATCTCCAATGCGCAGGCAGTTAATTTTTAGCCTGTTCTTAAAAAGCAAACTATATGTTTGACAAGACCCATTTTTTTTACTAATTTAGGTGTACCTTTTAATATAAAACCAAATTTAAAATCTTCTATGTAGCTGCAAGCTAGAAAAACAATTTTCATTTGTTTTAATAATGAAATACGAGATAAAAAAAATATTTGGTTCGGGCATCCAGATCAGTGATTAAATATAGACCAACTATTTTTACTTTCTCATAAAAGGAATTATTGTGATACTAAAAAAAAATATTATTTTTTGCTTATATCATCTGTCAGTCTGTCTGTATCCACAATAACTTAAGGACGCTTTAAGCTAGCGACTTGAAATTTGGTATGCAGATGTTTTTATATCGTATTCGTATCTGAGCAAAATCGGTTAGGGGGAGGGTTATAAAAGGGGGGTTAAATTTTTGTTTGGTCGTAATTATTTACAATAGAAGATTTTAAAAACCACATAAAACGTTAAATAAAACTACACAAAAAATATTATTATCATTTTTTGCAGCAACCGGAAATAGGTATAGTTGTTCCTTATTTAACTACTGACATTTTTTTTTCAGTGTACTTTAATAGTTTTCAAATTTAGAAAGATAGATAGTTTTTTTTTCACTTTCTAACTGTGTGGTAATCTGTGATATAAATATATGTAAAAAGAAAACACTGATAAAAATTAAAAATCTAAATCTAAATTCGTCTAGATTGCACCTAAACCAAAATTTACAATAAATATAAATTTTATATACCGTTTTTTTTTAACTGCATACAGTAATTAGGGGCAAATGTGACAAAAAGTCCAAACTCCAATTATGCCTGAATCGACCTTAAAAAATATTTATTTAAACGAAGTTTTGCAATTTTTGCCTAAAAGTCGGGTTTTGTATAACACGAATAGTATTCCATTGTCCAATCCATATAGCAACTGTAAATTTAAACATAAATTTAAATTTCGATTTTTAATTTTTATCAGTGTAATTTAGCTAATTTAAAATGGTAAAATAAAAAATGTAAAAATATAGTATGTACAGGTTTTAACTTTAATTATCCACAACTATAACTAAATTATTATTTTGTTTAGGATATAAGATAGAATAATATTATTGATATGTTATTTAATTTTAAATAGATGTTAATATAAACTATATAAATATAAACTATATATATATATATATATATATATATATATATATATATATATATATATATATATATCTAATCTAAACTATTACTAAACCATAACTATACTATGTAAGCAATGCTCACTGATAATGCCTATAACTAATTTGGTTTCTCCGTAAGTAGACCAGCTATAGAAGTTAAACTTCTAGCGGTTTTAAAATGTCAAACAAAAGATTTAAAATTCACTCAAAAAAAAACCTCTTAATAACTATATAAATTTTATAGTACTTTGGAACATTAACCCTTTTAAAAAGGGTTAAAATTGAAATTATTAATATTACATTAATTTACACCACAAATACAAGATGGCCTAGGTCGATGGCCATTTGTACATAATAGTACAATAAATGACGTTTATTATTAGTATATACAAAGTAGTGGGTACATTTAAACAGTTGATACCAAATATTTGCAATTTTGGCGAAGTCGCTAGCATTGAAATTTTAAAAGTTTGTATTTTGACTATTTTAAAATTTTATCATACACAAATAGAATAATTCAAGATATCGCATTCCTAATTAATTTTGCATGTTTGCAAATATGTATATTTTTCAAACAATCTGTATTAATCTTACAACAATCTATATACATATGCTTTCAAAATTTCACATTTTTCAACAGAACAAAAAAATTTAACTCTATATATCGTCATGTGAGGATTATAGTGTTCTATATCCATTGGGTTTGCTATGGATATAAAACACTATAATCCTCACATGACGATATATAGAAATTATTTTATGTTTACATCCTATGTACTTATTTTACTTAAATTTATTTTTTTTAACTATGATACATTAGTATGAAAATTTATACTGTGAACCTTTTAACAACTTAAAAAGCAAGTGCGACTTTAAGCAACAGTTATTTATACACTGTATATTATACAATATACAAACAGGTCCAGGCAACGGTGTACAAGAAGGATAATGTGTTAAAATTAGTACCGTTTGTTGTGATAACATTTGGTACACTGGGGTTTTGCAAGTCGCTTAAGACGACTTAAATATTTAACAAAATCTATGTGCCTAGCGCAATGAATTTTACATAACGCAATTTTATTCGCGAATTTCTTGTACACCGTTGCCTGGACCTGTCTGTATTTTATACATGGTTGTCACCTTTACCAGACTATTATAGTCAAATAGACCAATAGATAATAGTGATAAAACTAAGAGAAATAAATTACATAGTTTTATGTACAACTAAGCCTATGACTGGAAAAACGCAAGCATTTTTCCTCACTATCTTCTTACTTTGTATTTGTCTAAAATGTATTATTAGCCTTAAGTTTAATATGAAAATGTCAGCAAGAGAGAGCATATATCGCCATTTTTAAAAAATGTTGAACACAAAATTATTTTACATTACTTTAATATTATACTATTTATAATACATTGTGGAGTTTTTATCTTAGACTTTTTTGGCCATTTGTATTGAAAGAGTTTTTAATTTTTAGAGCTGTTAAAAGTAAAATTAAAAATTAAAAAGTTTTTCAGTTTTACAGCCTTAAAAGTATACAAGGCAAATAGGGGTAAACGTAACATATTATTTTGAATAGTTTGATGGATTATCTCAGCCAGAAAGAAGTCTTTAATATTTAAGCTATTGGAATAAAATATCAAGATGACTATTTATTATATGTATATTGTACATCTTTGGAAGTAAATAAATAATAATAATAATAATAATAATAAAACTTATATCAATCATTATAAAAAAATTTTTAATAGCTTTTGTTTTCGAGATTCAGCTTTTTTGACACCATTTTTTTATGCAATTTTAGATAATGTAAATAAATTAAAGAATAGTTTAATATTATAATCATTTTTTTTAAATAGTATTTAAAGCGGCAGTTAAAAAAAATTAGGTGTATATTGACTGACAAACATTTTATTCCGATAGCCTTAACGCCAAAAAACGATTGATCTGTCTTATGTGGGTCACACTGTAAAACATTAAGTTGGAAATCAAATGGTGTTGAAAAAATCGGTAAAATGTGTATTTAAACGAGAAATCTGAAATAATTTTTTTGTAACATTTTCCCAGAAAGTTATTTCTATGCCAAAGTAACATTAACATTTTATATTAAATGTCACCACATTATAAACATTTAGAAGCCATTTTCAGAGCATTAATTCAATTGCCCCTTAGCACAATTACCCCTATTTACCCTACCAAGTTTGATTACTTAAGAATATTATCTAGGCCTTGATCATATCGTTGTTGCTTTTCCGTATATAAAACTTTACAAACGGAAAGCTATGTACATTTTAAATAAATCTTCTTATATCTAACGTTGGAAGTTTTGTCAAATAACCGTTCCAAAATTTTGGAATTCTTTAAGGGAAAATTAAAGGTAAAAACTGAAAAAAACTATTCTAAAAATATACCGTCAAGTGGGGTGACTTCGGACGGTCACATGGGTGACTTCGGACACTTTTTCTGAAAACTCTCTGAACCAAAGCACGTGCGCGCAAGCTGTGGGGTTTTGTGCACAATATGTGGAATTGAACCCAACAACCTGTGCACACACGTGCTTTGGCTGAGAGAGTTTTGCGTAAAAGTGTCCGAAGTCACCCACACCGTCCGAAGTCACCCTATTTGAAGGTACAAAATGTGGAAGTGGTTTTCAGCAAATTTTACTATTTGTAGAAAAGTACAAGTTTTAGATAGAAATAATACTACCTTATGAAAAAAACTATTTTTGGAGTCATGAAGTCGCTAAGCTAGCACAGACCACCTCCACATTTGTCATTTATGCACAGACCATGGTTTGTACGAAATTATACCTTGGGCACGAGAAATATGTTTTTTGACGAGGCGTTAGCCGAGGTAACTAAATAAAACATGAAATCCAATTTTCTCATAACGATTACCTACTAATCCAAATACACAAATATCTAAATTTTTGACATAACATATATTTTTGAATTAAAATGTTGATAATTTTATGGTTTATTTCCCAACAGAACGTCACTTTTAGATTCAAACTGCATATGGGTTATTCTAACCTAATAATATCTTAGATTTATAATCCCAAGGATATAATAGAGATTATATCCCTTATTAAAGGGTTCTAAGTTAATATACAACGCATTTTATAGAACCCTTTTTTAATGTGAAAAATATCAGCAAAATACTATATAATATACATGTATAATTAATATATACAACAGATTAACACAGATACGACATATATTAAAGTTAAAATTAAATTAATTTACCTAAATCTATTAGTCTGCAACGGTAGATCTTTGGAATGGGTCCCATAATGTCAAAAGAAAATATAAAAAAACATACGATGCCTTAAGTTAGAACCAATTTGTCAAAAATAGTAACTAAGTAGGTATTATGGGTTATTCAGAAATAAGTTCGAGAATGACGTCCCCTAACTTAATTTGAAGTATTTTTTTAGGGGTAAGCCACTTTTAAAAAACATCCGTTATATCATAATTTATTATATGTAGGTATATTATAAAATAGATTTATGTAAGTACCTATATAAACAATAGTTTAATCTTATTACCTTGTTGTATGTACATAAATGTACAAAAATATAGTTAATACATTTTGGATACTACTTAAACTTGTTTTATATAAATATAAATTTTGGATAATTTCAATAGAAATTATCTAAATTTTCTAAAGCTTGCAAATGTGCTATTTTAAAGTTTTTGATATATAGCATATATGTCAAAAACTTTAAAATTGCTCGTTTGTAAGCTCTAGAAAATTTAGATAATTTCTGTAGAAATGTAATAACTAATAATTAAATTATACATTACGTATATGGAAATAAAATTACATGATTAATATGGTAAAATATTACATTACTAGTATACTAAAATATTACATTTCTAGTATACTAAAATACTACATGTCGAATATGGTAAATTTTCAGTATTCCTAAGGGCAATAAATAACTAATGGTGATGGTAATTTTACATGATTTTTATTTACAGTGTACCCTTAGGATGGTCGTAGCTCCCTTAGGGCTAATTTCCGGACCAACCTTATAGGAACTTTTTTTTATATTTTTTTATGTAGAATCACCCCTTAAAATTCTCAAACTTATTTCTGGTTATCTGTAAATCTTGTTTATGACTAAATTTAATAAGGTTATTTCAAATATTGTGTAGCTACACTGAAAATCTGTTAGCGTTGTAAATACATAACCTTGTTGTTATTGTTACTGTAACAACTTCTATTGAACAACTTAAGTTTCCAGGGGTTCCAAAATGGTTTACTTGAGGGTTTACTATCTATTAAATACTAGTTAATACCGCAACAAATTATGTGTATAGTTCCGAATTTCTAAATTTATTTTTGCCGGTTTTTAGCTATGTCTTAGCTGCATGCTGCTTTTGGTTTCTGAGCTTTCACTGGATTTAGCACAGTTCTAAATTAAGGCCTATTCTAAGCTATTTACATTTAACTAAACTACACCTAAATTAGTTAACTACTTAGTTGATTATACTTTTAATAATAGCTCAAATCCCTATAAAGAGCTATAAGTACAATTTGATATAAGTATCGATTCTTAGACAATATATCTTTTTTGCTTTTCCACGCAGAAAAGCAGTTTATTTACTTAAGCTAATATAGTTTTTACAATTTGACACTGAAGGTTCCACTTCTGGAACTCTTCTCGAATGGAAAAATTATAACTAAAAACTAAAATGGTGCCTCAAATCAAAACATTCCATAGATCAACAATGTTTAAAACAAACAAAATTCTAAACATATTTATCAATACTGAGTATAATTCCTTCTCTATTTATCTCTTTTTTTGATTTTTTGACTTTCCTTTTAATTATTTGAGCCTTAAATGTAGACGTAAATCATGAAGTTATTTTACTCCGAGAACCTTCAGTTTTAAACAAAATTAAACTATAAGAATGAATACAATATTACTTGAAAGTTTAAAAAAAGGAAAAAGTTTTTGATTTTTGGATGGTTTTGAGTTAAGGCCTAATCTACAACTATTTTATACATCTTATATAATTTTCATTAATTTTCCATTTATACCTTGATATTTATCAAGTATATATGCCTATAAAGAATTTAATGGAAGGAGACCAAGTTTCTTGTTATCTACGGAAAACATATCATAAATGCTAATTTAACTTTACATCTAAATAAATTTGTTTGAAACAATGATGATGATGATGATAATGATATTTCTATAGATGGAGTGCTCTGCATTATTCACTATAAGCATTATTTACGTTTCGAGTTATAAACTGTTCAGAACTGGATCTGACCAAGAGAGGTTTAAGCCTTGTACCACGTGGCTTAAAATAACCAATAAACAGTGGTCCACTGATGTGCGAGTATTCTAAATAATCCTATTGAATCCTTTTACTTAAATTCGGTATCAAATCATTTAAATTTAAAAATTATCAGGATATAAGTGAAAAATTACATACATATTAATACTAATTTTACAGCTCGTGTCTTCGTCAGCCACATAAACTTTGACGGCTATCTAAGTATCTTCTGCCGTTATAAAAGGTACGAATAAAGAACGAATTATAAAAATAATATCCTATTCTATAGATTTATTCTACACACAATGTGAAATGGTCTTAAAATAGAAAAAAAGATCATATTACACCGTGCAATTTGTTTAAAACACTGACGCCTTTGATATTGCTACCGGCGGCGTTATATGTCACAGCATAATTGTTTTCCCACAATCAACTACTAGTTACGATAATTTTTAATTATAAATTGTTTTAATTTTGATTTTGATAACATTTGAATGAACAAAACGTAACTGGTTTTAAATGTCAAAGTATAATCTAAAAAAACATATGAAATCTAGAAAAGACCAAGTTAAACTTGACCTGGTTTATCCAGGTTGACGCATCTAGGCTTTGGCAAAACTGCATCCAGATTATTTATTTTCTGTGAAGTACTGGTATTTTCTTTAATAGTTACCTACTTAATTTTAATCAATCCAATAATTTTAAACAATGATAATTTTGTTTATCTTTATTTCAAGAAAATTTATTTTAAATAATTAAATTTTTGTTGGAGTCGTAGGAAAAATAGTGTACATAAATTGTCGAAAAGTATCTTTCTTGCATTTAGTCGTTGCGTGACTCGTGCTAAATATTCGCTCATTCACTTTCCGTACACGTGTCTAATATACTATTTCAAATTTTATATGAACACTTTTTCTATTAAAAAACCGTATATACAGTTAAATTTTCACACTTTTTGCTACCTATCAGCTTGATCATAATAAATTGAACGGGAATGAATATGTACACATTTTTTAATTTCCCTTTTAAATGACATAGCAACTAATTATTGAGCGAATAATTTTTTACTTTATTACATATTTTTTGGATCTGATAAAAAAAGCCAAAATGTGTTACTAAAATACTAATGAAAACAAAATGCTAGAATTTTTTTTAAATTTTATAGAAATTTCTAAATTCAAAAGCATAAGACTATTTTCATATTCATTACCATTTTGGCCTTTTTTAATTAATACAAAGACATGTTTTATAATATTTCAACTCAAATAAAAAAAATATTTTAATTTGAATTTATTTATACAAAAAGTTTAGAGTTTTTTAAATATTGCCGCACACAAAATTAAAACCTTCCCATTTCTTTTCTGTTATGATAGCCAAAATAATTAATAAAAAAGACCCATAGAGCCTATTTAGGTTATTCCAGTACCAGAAATTCGCATATTTGAACATAAATCGTTTTTATTTCCTAAATTAAACCGTTTTGAAAATTTGATTAAAAAAAAAGTTGTTCCCGTCTGGGATCTGAACCTAAGACTTTCCAGTCTGTACTCAGTAGTTCTACCAACTACACGGAAAAAAAAATTATAGCTAGGAGCGCTATAACACATATACCAAGCAAATTATAATCGCTTATTATATAAATACAAGGCTTTCTCTTACAATTATGGCAGTCAGTGTAAAAATTTATATGAAATACTTTAATTGTTTAGTGAATAATAAAATATAACAAATAGTATGGCATTTATAGCTTAAATAGATTTAATTATTGTCCGTGCTAATAATTTTTATAATATAATAAAATATCTGTAAATTTATAATAGTGCCTGTAATAAATATAATCGTGTCTGTAATATATATAATCGTTTCCAATTTATTTTTAACATTATTAGTTAATGTGTCCCTTATCATCTATAGCTTAAATCACTATAATTTGCCACTGTTACCAAATATCTTATAATGTATAGCGCAGAGCCCACTAATTTCTTTCCGTGTAAGCTAAATTAAACCATCTTATTTATGACAACTGAATCCTTTTTGCATAAAAAAACTCAAATCACTATTTTAATCCTAAATTCTAATATTTTTACTTGTAATTTTTGGGCACTGAGTATGTAGATATAATTTCTTATTATATTTACTCATACTTGTAAATTTTAGAAGGGCATATATGTACAATGTTCATCCCTTTATAAAGAAAAATCAATCGTTAAAAAAATAATACCCTAGAAACTACTTTAAATTCTAAAAAATAGGCTAATTTTTATTCTAAATTTTAGAAGAATTTTGAATTTTGATGACGAAACAAACAATATTCTAGGAACTATTTTAAATTTGTAAAATGGCAGTTTTTTATTTAGTTAGTTTAGTTGATTCAGTTTGTATTTTTCTAAAACGCAAAAAGTTTATATCAAAGAATAAAAACTATGTTAAATAATTAAAAAAATATCATTTGAGCCATTTTGCCGAAGTAAATATATATAAATCTTGGAAAGTGTAGGAAACAAAATAAAATTGATAAAATTGTCAAGTTTAAATTTTTAAGAATTTTCCAATCAATAATTTTTCAGTTTTCTTTTTAATCCGCCAATCACAGACGTCTAGACAGTTTTAATTTTCATGAAAGTTCAAAATATTTAAGAAACTTCAAACGAACAGTTTAAAAGTTCGTGTGTGCCAACTTTCACTTATGTAAAACTGACTTTGTAGATTGTTAAGTTTTTTTTTTTGATTTATCTTGTTTTTCTACCATTTTATTCTTGCTTTTCAAAAATTATTTGGATATTTTTTAAATGTTAAAATAACGTTTTAATTTACAATGAATCTGAAAGACAAGATAGTTAATCTTACATAAAAATTACCTTTATTTTGACAATTATAAAACAAGAAACTTGCCCAGTGTAAAACAGCTTTTACTAGCGCATCTAGAAATAGCTGCCCCTAATAAAAACTTTTAAATTTCCTATTTAAGATTTTTATATATATGGTTCAAAATAATAAAAAAACTTGTTTTTATCCCCTAATTTTGGATTTTTCAAAATGAAAATTAGCCTAATAAATTTCTAAATTATTCTCGGTATTGTTTAAGCACTTTCAAATAGTTTTTAAAATTAACATACATACACGGTGTATTTGAAATAGCGTAGGAAATTTTAACAGGTGATTCTATATGATAAAATATGACAAAAAGTTCCTATAAACATATGTCTAAAAATGCGTCATAAGGGAGCTACGCCCCTTTGAAAGTGGCTAAAAAAATCGTTTTTTATTTAATAACTCAGGAACCCTTTCAGATATATCAACAAGGTTTTGCACGTCAACTAATCCTACCAAAGCCCGTTTTTATGTGTTATTTTCGTGTACTTATTTCAACCAGGGGTGTGCGAAACGGGGGGGGCTTATCAGTTTTTTGTCCCAAACTTTTTTCTGTGTAACTTTTTTGCAATTTTATTTTTGAAATATGATTCCTCAGGTCAAAATACATAAAAAAGGTATTGTTGTAATATTGTAGGATTAACCGTTTTCGAGAAAAATTCATTTGAAGGTGAAATTCCAAGGTTCGAGGACGAAAAATTAAATACTAAAATGTTGAAAACCAAAATTTTAATGATGCAGGGCGAATGTACATTAAAAACTAAGAAAAAAACCTCATATACAGGTACTTCCAAAAATCAATCCTAATGGAGCTATGGTCTCCTAAATATGCACCATTTTTAAAGGGCTATGGTAGCTTTAAAAGCGTTTTTTCGTCCTACATGTATGGAAACTTTTTTTCTTAGTTTTTGATGTAAAATAACATTGCATCATTAAAATTTTGGTTTTCGACATTTTAGTATTTAATTTTTCGTCCTCGAACCGTGAAATTTCACCTTCAAATTAACTTTTCTCGAAAACGGTTAATCCTACAGTATTACAACAAGAGTACCTTTTTTATGTAGTTTGACCTGAGGAATCATATTTCAAAAATAAAATTGCAAAAAAGTTACACAGAAAAAAGTTTGGGACAAAAAACTGATAAGCCCCCCCCCCGTTTCGCACACCCCTGGTTGAAATAAGTACATGAAAATAACACATAAAAATGGGCCTTGGTAGGATTAGTTGTTGTGCAAAGCCTCGTTGATATATCTCAAAGGGTTACTGAGTTATTAAATAAAAACCGATTTTTTTAGCCAATTTCAAAGGGGCGTAGCTCTCTTATGACGCATTTTTAGACATATGTTTATAGGAACTTTTTGTCATATTTTATGATGTAGAATCATCTGTTAAAATTTCCTACCCTATTTCAAATACGCCGTGTATATAATTTAAAAATTAATTTTATTAGCTGTAGCTACTAAATACTAAACATGGTCATTATTTATTCGAGGGCATTTATTTACAACTTTTTATCCCTTTAAAAATGTAAAAAGAAAATAAAATTTAAAAAATACCATCTTAATATCTAGCAATATTTAGTTTTATTTTTTATCTGAGGGCATATATGTACAATCTTCTATCCCTTTAAAATTTTAAAATAATAACAAAAGAAATAATAGCCTAAAGTTTAGCCTTAAACTCTAAAGATTATATATTATATTATAGCTAAAAACTACGTTACCCAGACACACTAAGGCTCATTTCTCTTACCTTTAATTTTTCACTGTTTATCATTAATACCAAAAATTAAGAAGTTAGGGAATGTTTTTTTTTTTTAACTTTTAATGTATTTACTAACAAATACCGAAATGTTAAAGGTAAATAAACAGCCTTTTCACTTGTGTTTACTGGGTGTCTACAAACTGTCCAACATCGTTTTTTAATCACACCCCTTATGCTTACCTGCAGCACAAGAGACTTTAAAAATGGCCGATTAAGGCAACATATAAATAATTGAAAAATTAAAACCCTAAATTTAGATCCTACGCTAAATTTATTTGTAATTAATTGTAGTCAAACATGCAAAAGATAGTAAATGTTTTTTTTTAATATTGTAATCTGCTAATAAATACCAAATTATAAAAAGTAAAAAAACGGCCGTTTCACTTGTGTTTAATGGATAATGTCCAACATCGTTTTAAATCACAACTCCCTTATACTTGCCTGCAGCACAAGAGATTTAGTCAACAAATCAAAAAAAAAATTAATTAAAAAATGTTTTAAAATGTTAATTTAATGATTTAATATAAACATCTTAATAAAACTAAATATAAGTGAATGTGACAATGAAATTTAAAATTTTAAAGCTGGCCCCCGGTATTTGAGTCAAAAGTGTTCCTAGGACACAACTACCACAAATCAATAGTTTAGGTGAAAATCTCGCTCTTATAGGAGAGCATTTTTTTTTTCATTATTTTCTCCCGGCTGTATTTTATATATGTCTTAAAGTACATTGAAATTAAGATATTTCTAAATTGATAGGCTCCGGATCCGGTTCCTTTGGGTACTAGAAGCTTCAAAAGCTGTGGCAATGAGCTACCAATAAATCTATTTGTAACTTGCCTAGTCATATACGTTACATTTATTGCATTCAGATTAAGCTATTTTCATACTTCATACAATAATTCTGTGGCCTAGGGGTAAGAACAGTCTTTAAAAAGTGCCTTTGACATATCGCACTATGAAAGACCACCATAACTCAAAAAAAAAACTGTGGTATGGTTTGTTTTGTACCTCTATATTTTTAAATGATACAGATTCCAATACAAATTCCAATTTATTACTGGAATATAACATGTAATAAAACCACTGAAATATAGAAATGAAAATTCGGTATTGGGTGGCCTTGTGGTTTTTGAGACTCTTTAGGGGTTGTAGGTTGATAGAAATAACTGGTTTGTGAATGGAGAGTTTTATTAGGCAAATAGTAGACCAATTTGAGAGGGTTTGTGCTGACATATCGTGCACAAAACCTTGGTAAAAGCTAAGACACCAGACAGCTACATTTAGATATTATTTAAAATATCTGTAAATATAGGATCCATCCAGAGTATGAATTAACTTTTCACAGCTGCACATGAGTGCTAGAACAAAATGCCCCCTTTGATAAGAAAGGGAAACGGATCCTTCAGCACAAATGTGACGTCACAAACTTAAATATATTTTGAATATTCTATATATGCAACACAAATTAAGCTGTCTGGATTAATTTATGAAATCCTATTTTAATACATAATTACCAATTAAATATTGGTTATTTTATTTCGCTACAAACGTAACTTATAAACTAATTGGAATAGTTAATTGGAGTTTGTATGTGTTATCATTCCTCAAGTACAGAGGTAGAAAACAAAGTATACCACAGTTTTTTTTTTGAGTTATGGTGGTTTTGCATTGATAGTGCGATATGTGATACTCAATTTTTTAAATAAGTGAGAATTTATGAAATTACATTTTGATTAAATGAAAATTATTTCGACTTTATAGTGTTGACATATGTCAAATGAACTTTTTAAAGTCTGTTTTTACGACTTGGCCTGTTGAATAATTGTGTAAAACTGTGAAAATAGACTAATCTAAATGTAATGAATGTACCTAATGTATTTGACTCGGTAAGTTAAAAATATATTTTTTTCACCACCAGCCTAAAAGCACATCTTTATTACTGTTCTTTTCATTGGTAGAAATATTATTTCTCCACCTATGACGTCAAAGGTTCTTTTTCACCATGGTTAATAAGGAATTTTTATTTAGCTGCTTTGGCATCTGACGTTTCACATAATTATTAAATCACATTGCTATTTACAAGTGTCTTTCGGCACCAAATTTATTTATTGCATGATAAATTAAAAAATATTAACTAAATTAGTACCTACCTATAAAACATGTTTTACAAAAAACACTTGGAAAAGTGAAAATCATTGGTCCATCATATTCAACCATAAATTATCCAACCCATATATTACTGTAAGGATCATAGATTGCTAGAGGTACAACCCCCATATATTGATTTTATAGGCAATAGATTCCCCTCACAGCTTTCGCCTGTCCCCTTATTTCTGGGGAAGTACCAGATTCATCATTTTGCATTTCACTTTCCATTTTATTACACTTAACACGGAAACACGTTCTTACTTAATAATTTTAGCAGATCACCAGAAAATTTCTGCCAGAAATGTCAAGTTATTCATTTGTTTTTTTAATGGCCGCGAACAGCCAGCGTAATATTTTAAATTTATAAGCTTTTTCATTAAAGTTTAATAAAATAAATAAATAAATAGCTAATAAATTGTACTGGTAGTGAAAAAATTACTATATTTTCCACGTGAGCGAAGATTTAACAGTTTAGACCGCGTCTTGCGCAGGTCAAAAATGTTAAACTTCTCTCTTGGTAAATAATATACTATTTCGTATACCCCATTTCACCAACTCTTTGAAGCTTCTAGCAGCCAAAGAAGCCCGATCTAGAACCTAGCGATTGACAAATAGCTTAATTTGAATGTGCACTAAGACGTATATAAAATACAGCCGGGAGAAAATGATGAAATGAAAAATGGTCACCAGCTCTTAGACTATCATGTTCGGTCAGATTTAGCTATAAGTTCTCGACTTTCTGATCAAAAATGTCTTCAGGCACTCCCAAAAATTCAACAGATGTACAAGTGAATATTGAAGATTTTAAGCTAGTTTGCCCAATATTCTTTTATACAGTTTTTTCTTTTTTTTGAAAAAAGTCAGAGAACTTTTTAAGTTTTTTCGTCAACTTTGTTTTCAATAAACAAAAATACGCAAGAAAAATATAGAGTAATTAACTTTTTTGTGCGCCTGTGTAAATATATGTTCAAGAACTTCAACTTATTTTAATTTTGTACAATCTTATAACTAGATATGAGCCTCTAATTTTAGGTTGGGGAATATGTACAAACTCTTTCCCCCTAAAAAAATAATTAAAACTTTAAATGAACAATGGAAATGTTTCAAAAATATTGTTGTTTTATGCTGGTCCCATTTTTCATTTAGAAGTTTAATTAAAAATAAAATTAATTAAAAATATATCCTTATTTTAGCATAATATATTATTAATCATAAGGTATTTTATTAATAATTATATTATATTTATAAAAATTATAATTATTATAATTATAATGTTATAAAATATAATATTTTGGGAATTTTAAATCAAAAATATCTATTAATAATAATAATAATTAATTTATCACCGTTTATCATTTTTACCAAAAATGAAAAAGGGATTTTTTTCCTTTCCAACCGGTTTTTCAAGGTACCTATACCAGATTAAAATTTATATGGAAAATCCCGTATACGAATATCAAACTGTGGATATTCTGGTAAATTTTGCTTTACCTAAAAATATCCATACGTGAATACGATGGAGCGGAAGGGGTTAATTAATGTATTTGTTAATAAATACCGAAATAATAAGGGTAAAGAAACGGCCTTTTCACTTGTGTTTACTGGGTGTCTATAAAGTGTCCCACATCGTTTTAAATCACACCCCTTATGCTTGCCTGCAGCACAAGAGACTCAAAATGGCCGACTAAGGCCACATAAATAATATTGAAAAATAAAATCTTAAGTTTAGGTCCTATACTAAGTTTATTTGTATTTTATTGTAGTCAAAAATGCCAAATATAGTGAATGTTTCTTTTTTTTAATCTCGTAATCTGCCTATAAATACCAAAATAAAAAAGTAAAAAAACGGCCTTTTCACTTGTGTTTACTGGGTGTCTATAAAGTGTCCCTCATCGTTTTAAATCACACCCCTTATGCTTGCCTGCAGCACAAGAGACTCAAAATGGCCTACTAAGGCAACATAAAAAAATATTGAAATATAAAATCTTAAGTTTAGGTCCTACACTAGATTTATTTCTATTTTATTGTAGTCAAAAATGCCAAATATAGTGAATGTTTCTTTTTTTTAAATCTCGTAATCTGCCTATAAATACCAAAACAAAAAAGTTAAAAAAACGGCCCTTTACTTGTGTTTACTGGGTAATGTCCAAAAAACTTTTAAATCACACCTCCCTTATACTTGCCTGCAGCAGAAGAGATTTTTAAAATTGCCGTTTTAGTCAACAAATCAAAAAAATTAAAATTAAAACCTTAATATAGGCCGCGTTAAGCAGGAAGCTACCAACCCACTGTGAGATGACAGTAAATTGTTGAACTTTTTCCCTAATAACTTTTAAACGTTTTGACTAAAACACTTAAAATTAAACATTTGTTTCACTTGTTCGTGTATCAGGACATGTACAAAATATGCAATCTTTAATTAAATTCCTGTAAAAGATATTGGGTAAAATGTTCCGTAACCTACTGTCATCTCACAATGCTGCCTACCTAAGCTGAAAGGTCCTATCTGTATATGTTAAACCTATGTAGATAGGACCTTTCAGCTTAGCGCGGTAGAATGTGGGTAGGTAGCTTTCTACTTAACGCGGCCAATATGTTATATTGTAAGCTCATCTTATTAAAGTTAAATGGAGCTCTTTACAACTAGAATTATGAAACAAAAGACGTCTACCCTATCTCTATCTCATTTGTGCTACACTTTCCAGCCAACCAAATAAATACTGTATTTGTTTTCATACAACAAATACAGTATTTATTTGGTTGGCCGGAAAGTGTAGCACTGAGCGGCACGAACGAACATAGCTAATGTGAATCTTTAAAATAAGATAATTCTACTAAAATTTAGATGGCGCCAGTAATTTCTTTAATAAAAATAATATAGTTACACTTTTCGCCCGGCCAAGTAAATATTGTATTTGTTCAACAAAGAACAAATACAGAATTTGTTTGGTCGGGTGGAAGTGGGAGTGTATGTATGTCTTCTATCCTTTTTGGGTAGAACTTTTGTCCCTGTCTAATCTAATGGGAGAAATCGCCATTAAAATGACACAACTACGACAAATCAATAGTTTAGATGATAGAGCACCGCGGTACACCGGTCTTATGGAAAAATGGACTTGGTCAGATTTGGCTAAAAGTTCTTGGCTTTCTGATTAAAATGTCTTTGGGCACAACTCGCAAAATTCAACAGTCGTGCTAATAGTAAAATCTGAAGAGAAGATTTCGAGCTAGCTTGTCCAATAATGTTCTTTTTTTTTGAAACAATAAAGCTTCTTCAGTTTTTTTTGTCAAATTACTTTTCAATAAACAAAAATACGTAAGAAAAATTTAGTCTGGTAAAGAGTGATTGACGTTTTTTATTGGCCTCATTTACTAAATTTTTCATTTTCGACAACTTGCTATAATTATATGTTCAAGTACCTACTTCAAATTATTTTATTTTTGTACAATCTTATAACTAATTATGTATAATATATAGTTATTTAATTTTTGGGAGACTATGTACAATTTGTATCCCCCTAAAAAAATTATTACAACTTTCAAGATCATTGTGGTTTTCTGTTTATCCCATTTTTCATTTAGAAGTTCAATTAAAAATAAAATTATTTAAAAATATATCCTAGCATATTATATTATCAATAATGAGGTATTTTATTAATAATTATTATAATTTATCAGCTATGATGACACCACTTTATAACATTTTGGGAATATTTACATTTGTTTCCCGAAAAATGATTTTACCTAATTAGATTTTTAGTTAAAGAAATTGAAACTATTGACAAAATAATATTAGGTATATTTTAAAATATTTAGAAAAAGCAATATTAATTAACAATAATGTTAAGTTCCTTAATAAAAAATCTTATTTTTACATATAACCGACAGCTGTTTTACGATTGACATGCCGGTTGCCTACACTGTGCGCGCGAAAAAAATTACTTTTCTGCTTGCTGTCATGGCAACGAGCAGAAAAGTAAAATACTAAGAAATAGGTTATTTTGAAGTCTGAAAACTTCATTTGTTTTTGTAGAAATGTTAACTTTTCTATCAGATCGTAGAAAAAAGTTTTTTTAGCCAACTTAGATAAAGTTCTCCGGCAACAATTATTTTTTTTGCACTTTCGGGACATTACCCTCTTGGCCGGTTCTAAAGTGTAACTTTTTATCCCAAGGATTAAAAGTGACACATTAGTGCCGGCCAAGAAGGACTAAAATGTCTATTTTAGTCTCTAACGTCTAAAGTATCTACTTTAGTATTCAAGTTATGTTTAAATAAAAAATATATATGTGGTTGTAGTTGTACTTTACTTTTTCTTGCCCTCACTATTTATATTAAGTTCCAATTCTTTAATTAAAAAGTTAATTAAACTAAATAAATAAAAGAAATAAAACCCTTAATATCTATCTAACTTTCTATACCGACGCGTTCTGGATTTAGTTTTTACCTTTGGGAATATGTACAGAGTGTTCCCATAAAAATGTATAATATATTATAATAGAAAACAAATAAAATGATTTTAAATTAGGTTAATTTTAATATTTTACTTATTTAGATGCTTTATTACTAAAGTTACTCCATCTAACGGCGGTTCTGGAATACCGCCGACTACTTACATAATTATAATTAAAATAAATTAATTAATAATAATTTGTACTTTTTTACATATTTCTTACATAACTAGAGTCAAATTTACAGCTATTTGAACTGACGTCATCACAAAATAGTACGTAGATAACCTTGTTGTATTTCACCCATTTTACCATGGTAATTTGCTATTACGGATCATTCACAACAACAAATTACCAAGGTAAAATGGTAAAAATGCATAATACGATGGTATTTATGTAATATTTTGTGATGACGTCAGTTCAAATAGCTGAGAATTTGACTCTACAGGGTGATTCAGAAATAGGGTACAACATTTTAAGGGGTGATTCTAGGTCCAAAAATATGAAAAAAAGTTCATATAAAGGCTGGTCCAGAAATGAGCCCTAAGGGAGCTACGACCATCTTAAGGGTACATCTGAAAAGTAGTTTTTATTTAATAGATATAGTAACGATTTTTTGCACATGCCTTAACATTAATAAAGGCTATCCTTTTATGTAATTTTTATTCGGTAATTTTAACCAGGGACCCGCAAAATGATGGTTGGCCCTACGGTGTTACATAAAGAGTACTTTTTTTATGTATTATTAACTAAAGAATCCTATTTTATTATGAAACTGTCAAAAAAATTACGGATAAAAAAGTTTGGTGCAAAAAAGTGACATTGCCCCCCATTTTGCACGTCTGTGGTTAAAATTACCAAATAAAAATTAAACAAAAGGATATCCTTTATCAATGCTTTCAAGTATGTATCAAGCATCAAACATAATATGTTTTTTTGCATATTATGCAAAAAATTGTTAATGTAGTTCATAGCGTTCCAGAGATATTAAATGAAAACTACTTTTCAGATGTACCCTTAGGATGGTTGTAGCTCCCTTAGGGCTCATTTCCGGACCAACCTTTATAGGAACTTTTTTTCATGTTTTTGAAAGTAGAATCACTCCTTAAAATTTTGTGCCCTATTTCTGAATCAACCTGTATAAACATTATATATATTAGTCTGTATCAGTAATTCATTAAATCTTGTCATAATAACCCGAGTAATAACCAGAGCAAACACTTGGTTACCCTGTAAAAGCCCTAGGGCCCTTTAGTCTGGAGGTTTCATGTTCAAGCCACTGATCTTGAATTTTTCAGGAAAATGGCCAAATTTTGCGTTACGTAATAATTGAACGTTCCCAAACCACCTCCAATTGGTTAAAGTTGAAGCAGGAAAAGGGGAGAATTTAATTTAAAAAGTCCAAAAGACAAAATTTTAAACATATTCAAGATGTTTTGGCGAGGAAAAAATAACAGTAAAAGTGAAATAAAGCACAATTTTCTTGAAAATTATACATATTTCTACTTAAAAACATAAAACACTACTGTTTTAAAAACCTTCACTTAGATGAAGGTAAAACAATATAACAGTTACGCAACAAAAATTATATTGATACCCACAAAGGAATTAGACACCGGCCGGCATTACAGCAAGGCCGGAATTCCCCATGTTTCCCTAAGATAACAAAATATGAGTAGATGATTTTATTAATTAAAACCTCGATTAAAACCGTCATAAAATATGGAGTTTAAAAGGGTGGAACTCTGTAGTTATAAAATTATTTTAACCAGATAGCCTCATATGAGGTTATTTTCGATAAATAAAAAATAATCTTTAAGATTAATAGCAGTATGAAAAACAAAAGGACCTACAGGTATTGGTATGACTTTTTGTGTTCTTTTTTCTTGTGGAGCTCGCCTAATATGCAAAGAACTTGGGTAAAAATATTAAAAACTCACCATATTTTGAAGAAAACCAACCATATTTCATTGACAAACTGTAAAAACAGTCCACACAGTTACTTTATGAATGTTTTTGTTCAATTTTTAGCGATATTCTTTCGAATTTTAACACTACAAAAACTGTGACGCGTAATGGCCGATTTATTTCACAAAAGAACGCTAATTTTTGCAGTTTTCTAAAATCTTGAAAGCGTCAGCTGATTATTGTTGTCAAAGCACACTCGGATATTTATTATGGTCTAATGCTATTGGTTGAAATTCAAATTGACATTTAACGGGCCAATAAGAAGTTAGCTTAACGTAAATAAAAGCACGCGTGCCAACGTTTTGATTGAGCTTGTGTTTTATATTTGTGGAAAGTTTGTACGGTTATTTTCTTTGATTTTTGTTAGGTAAAAGTGTTTAAAAAGGTAATTTTTATCAAAATAAACGTTAATAAATGTGTGATTGATGATTCTATGGTTTTAAAATGGTGGTTTTTCAAGGCGAAATCTACTTTTCGGTAAGTGATGCTTTTTATAGGTTATGGTGTCTGTTTTAATTATAATTACTGAAAGAAATGTTAATTCTTATGCCTTTAAAAATAATAAGAATGCGTTTTTTTTAAGATTATTTGATGGATTGTTAAGTAGTGTTCCATAAAACCTGGCCTTTTTTGCTTGAAAGAAAAATTATGTACATGTTTCATAATTTTTCTTGGTTAAACTCATAGTACCTACTTACCCATGGTTAGACCATGGGTACTTGCATGCAAGTACTAAGAGTCAAAATTATATAATAACATTGCCATACCAAATAAGCGCATAATACTTTTTAAAAAATACTAAAATAGGTCTAAAATTTAAAGGAGCCCGCACAACCCCAATGGTTGTTTAGGAAACGTTCAAGTATGACGTAACTCTCCTAGGGGGGGTGGGGGTCATTTTGGAGTGTTACGCCCATGTTAATGGTATAGGAAAATAGCGTTACAAGGGGGGGGGGGTTCCAAAATGATCAAAATTTGCGTTACGTAATCCTTGAACGTTCCCTTAGAGATGGTGCAGCTACAAAGGCCTGCAGGAGTTTTGCTATTTTTTTGCCTGCCAAAATTTTAAAAAGTTACAAATATCTGTATACTTTTTTGATAAAACAAATTAAAAAAAGTTTTTTTTTGGGCCATAATTTAGTCAACATTTGTAACCATTATAAGAATTTAAATGACCATGCCCCCCTATGCATGGTCATGGCCCCCCTCAAATATGCGATATGGCCGCGACTTATTTAAATTATTTTTAAACCACACTACAATAAAGGTAATCAAGAACTATTGAGCTAAAAATATAAAATTTAGAGCAGATTCTTTAAGTAGGTACCAGGTAAAAAATCTGGTTAAGTTTTTTATTTAATTTAATTTTAATTTAATGATGAAAAATATTTTAAAGATCTACCCTGTTGAAAATGACGGGTCTGGGTGGGTATAAATGGTGCACAAACCCGTCATTTTCAATAGGGTATTCTTAAAATCTTACTTATTCTCAAATACCAAAATATCTAAGATATTTTTGTCTTACCCTTTATCTCCTTAAATTATAATGACTAGAGGTCGGATTGTGGTAGTAGTTTACCGGGGGCTCGTAAAAAATAATAAACTCAATACACTATATTTTACTAACCGGACGACATGAAAAAAAAAACGTTCCATTATATACTATTCGAAAAACGAATTTTTTTTTTTATTAAAAAAATTTTAATTTTTTTAAAAAGTTTAACCCTAAATAACTTTTTTGTTTTTGGGGGGATTATTTTCGAAAACAATAGAAATCTTCCTCTCGTAGAACTTAATTTTTCCTGAAAATTTCAAGTCGATCGGATAATACCTTTGGAGTTGTCGTGTTAACAAAAATCGTGAAATCGGACGGACATACAGACGAACATTTTCAAAGGAGACTACCGGGATCCCTATAGGGAGTGGCGTGTAGTGAAAATTATAATTTTTGAGAGCCTCCCGCAAATGAATACCACGACCAATAATAATGATCTATATACCGGGTGCAACAAGATCATGATCCTTTTTTTTCTTTATTTTAATAGCTTTAATTGGAGATTTAAATAAAAAGTACGTTTCAGTCACATCCGGCTTAACCGGAAATAACACCAACTTTCAAATTGTTATATCGAGTATACCCAGTATATAATCTGTGGCTGAAATACAACGCAGTGACTAATACCTAAAACGTAGTAAGCTGCTCTCGTATAAGGGATTCCCCTCAGACAAAGTTACGCGAATCGCACCCGAATTGATATGATCTTCGCCGTTTATCACACTTTCGCAAATGAGTTACTGCGTTAGGTACTATAGGTACTTACTGCATACTGCCGTGCTAAGCTGAAAGGTCCTTCTACATAGGTTTAACATACACAGATAGGACTTTTCAGCTTAGGAAGGCAGCATAATTTGGACCTATTTTTCAAATACAGTATTTCTGATTATAAATAATAAAATACAAATAATGCAAAGTTTAAATAAATAAATGCTATCAAAACTTCAAAATACGAGTTGGTAAACTCGATCCAACCCCGGGGGAGCCCATACTTAAGAATCTTAACCAAATCCCTAAGCGAAGATAAACTCCATGCGTATGCGCAAAGCAAAAAAACAATGCGTAAATTCTTTAAAATCTTGTCTGAGTAAATCTCTACAGGGTGTCTTGGTTCGTCAAGGCCGGAGACTTGCTCGCTCAAAATATGTATAAACCCACATTATACTTAGTAATACTAATACGGTGAGCATGTGAATCACATCGTAAAAATCAAAATAACTCAGAGTCAAAATAACCAGAATATAACCCACGCGTTTCCGAAATCAAGGGCTTTTAAAGCCCGTAACGCCTCGCCTGCAAATCGACTTTTTGAAATTGTATAACCAAATTTCAACCATCTGGAACCCGTTTGTAAAAATATTTATGACCATTATTAAAAATGTGTTTGCAAGGACCAATTTTAAAAATCCTGGTAAATACCAAAGTAAGCAGAGGGCTATGATTGGTAGGGATGTCCAAAAAACAATGGCGGCTGTGAAATCGATTTTGTTGTGGCATACCTGGGGTTGTCCATGTAGGAATCTACCTGTCAGTTTGTATTCTGTGATAATTTTTTCTTTGTCGCTCCAACGTTGCTCCAAGAACTTTTTCAGTTCGAATTCTGTGGTCGGGAATTCGGATTTGTTGTATCTGGAAAATTCATAAGTTTTATTTTTAAAGGTTTTATATATTTTTTTTTTTAAATCATTTTAACTTTTTACACCAAACATTTTTGTATTTATTTTTTTAGATAACATTTCAGGTATAAAATAAACAAAAATAAAAAATATAATTAAAAAAAACTTTTCCCTGGAGAAAGAAAATACCCCTAAAGTTCGGCGCTGTTCCATGGAAAAGGTCGCAGGTTTTTTAATAAAATGGGTGCAGTGAAAAAAAGCTTTGAATAACATTTAGTTCTGTTTTTTACCCCTTACCTAGTAAAATGGAGAAAAACATTATGCGGGAACTCCCCATTTAGTAGCATTTTCTCATTTTGTGGAATCGTGTCTGGATAGATAATAGTGACATCGTAGATGGCGTCGATATGGTCTCTTTCCAGCAGTTTTGCTGCTATATAGCTGAATCCGGTTGTTCTTGGGTGCAAAACATGGTTGTATTTCTGAAAAAAAAAAACATACATACATACATACAGACAGGTCTATTTATCATGATCATACCTCGGGCGATTGCGAGCTATTAGTCATGTTTTTTAGCTTTTTTTATAGATACACTGGCGTTGCTCTGTTCTAGAGTGGGAACAGCCGTCTTGCGGTGCACCGCGGTGGCTTCTAATCATTGTTTAATTGATGCTACGGTCATGAACGAAAAACAGCTCGCTTATCCCCGACGTATGATATCATGATATCATGACAATCCTTAATAACTTCTAGAATATAGAATCTAGATATCAAAAACAGTTTTAAGCAAAGCTTATAAGAGCACAAAACGGAGTATGTTTGATATATTTGGGGGGTACAATTGAGGTATGGGTATAGGCAGTGTCGGACTGGAAAGGTGAGATAGTGAGAAAAATCTCACGGGGCCCCCTGTTTTGTGGGCCCCTCGTACGTTGGGGGCCCCCGACGTGAGGACCTTTTTTTTTAATGGTTTAAAATGGGAATTTTCAGTTATAATATACTAAGACCTTATCTTTCAACCGATAAAAATTAAGTTGAAATAAAAAAAATAAAAAATAAATTTAAAAAAAATAATTATTTATTTTTTTAATTTTTTTCATGGTCCTAGTAACTAACATTGCAATAACAGCGTCGATATTACAGATCAATTACTATAATATAGTTTCAGTGGTTTATTTACTTTAAACAATATTTTTTTTTTAATTTTTGTGTCCCCGGTAAATAAGTATACTTTGATCCTACCAGTGTGTGTAACCCCGGCGAGAATCCAGTTATGAGTCATTACCGTTGAAAATAAATACAGAAACATACATATGTATGTGTATGTATCTGTGTTTATTTTCTCACCAGGCTAAGTCAATAACTTACCTGTAAGTTGTTCTTCTCAGCAAATCGATCGCTGCTCAGCTTCGTACTCTCCGTCAGATCCGTTCCCTCGGGAAAGAGAACCAGGGTAAAGTTGTAATTCAGCTTCGAAACGTAATCGATATACTTCTGGAAGGTCAAAACGTCTTCTTCCCATTTACGCCGTATGTAAACGAAACAGGTTAATTGCATGACCCACCCCGGGCCGGGAATGTTCCTGAATAGAAAAAAAAATCATCAAAAAAAAACTTTAAACAATTTTTTACAAGATCCCCCAACCCGATTTTTTTCAAAAACAATCCCAGATAGTCAGATCAGACGGAAGGATTTTTTCCTGAAAAAAAAAAGCATAAAAAACATTAAAATATGTTCCAGGGCCGTAACCAAGGGGGGCTAAGCCCCCCTGGCCTTGGTTTGAGCCCCCCTGGTATTTTTTAAGTCACTACTTTGGGCGACATTTTCTTTTTTACAGGGGCGCCAAGTTTTTAGCTCAAAGCCTTTTCGAGTTATTGTGGTCATAAATTTTTCGAACAGACAGAATTTGTTTGAGGAAATTGTCTTTTTTGAGGAAATCGTCTTTTTTTAATATAAAATGTCAAAAAACTTAACAAAAAGCAATATTTATTTTTTATTTTTTTTTACTAACGCAAGCTTGCAAGACTTACCTCGGGAAAAGTAAAACTAAATACCAAAATGAAGGGTACAGGGGAAAAACGGGCTAAGTCAGTCAAATGCGAGTTTTGAGTTAATGCGCATAGATTGTGGCCCGTCAAAGGATCTTTCGTTTCAGTGTGTGAGACAGGGGAAAAAAGCAGTAAAATCTGCTGCAATTAAGGTCCAAAAATAACCTGTACTGGGGACAAAGAGACTAAGTCAGGGTCTTTTCATCGTTTTTTGAAAAAAATATTGTGCAGGGAATATTACAGGTTAACACACACACACACGCACAACATTTTGAAAAGTCAACTTTCAGTAATACAATAGGTATAACACCACGTGTTTTTCAAAAAAGTGAATATATCCTTAAAAATTCCTTCAGATCAAAAGTAACAAAAAGTGACCTAGCCGGTATTTCCCATGTACCCTTCAAATAGAAAAATATTTGAAAAAAAATAAACCAAACCTGATGATGTCTTTGAGGACAAACTTCATAGAATGAAAGATCTTCATATTGCCCTTCACACAGTGGTAGAAGGTGGGCCACAAAAAGTTCCAGTCTGTCCGTGTGCGGTGGTTCATAATGAGTAGCGACATCTCTCCGGCGATAATTGGGTCACCTGTTACTTGCACGTGCGAATCGCATAGTATTTGAAGCAATGCCTAAAATAAAACAAGTAGTGCCAAAAAAATTACCGATTCTAACAAAATAACAATTTATCGTCTAGGCCTAGGTTCACTAAAACCAAAAACTTTTTTTTATTTAAAAAAAAAATCAAAAAAAAATGTTAAATTCTTTTTTTCAAAAAACGTTTTTTTTTTTAAATATTTTTTACCCCCTTTTTACCCCCTTACCCCACCCCGTTTGTTATCAAAAAAGATCACAGCCTAGACATTTGGTCCAAATTTTAAGTTTTCAAAGCGTTTTTGAATTATCGTTGTCACAAATCTGTTAGACTTTAAGGTTAATTCATTTAGAACGTTTTTTTTTTAACATAAAAATATTTTGTTATAAAACTAATATTTTCGGAAAAAAATATAGTAACTTACCGTGTTGTAATACTGCCAAAAAGTAAAAGTTACATCAGTCAAATATCGATAGAGTTTGTTTGAAAACAGAAGAATAGGCAGAAAAGGGCAATAAAGGACCGTATATCCTAAAAAAAAATAGTACAATGTATATTAAAAACACACACCGAGAAAGACTCAATACACGCAATTTATTTATTTAAACAAAGAATTTTTGCTTAAGTTGTGATCTCTTGGTCTAAGCCATATACGTATGTATTTACTTTCAATCAATAATTTCTTATTTCAAAAAGTACTAATTAAACAAATTATTGAATTATTTTAAATTAATTAAATTAAAAAATAAGTTTATATCAAGTATTTTTATAATTGAAACAAGAATCTAATGCTAATCTAATACTTCATATAAGAATATTTTTTCCTATGTTCCTGTATTAAAAAATCCCAGCTGATAACTTTGTGTAAAAAACCTATTGTCAAAATTTTAGCCTTTAGCTCAAAGCGTTCTCAAGTTGTCACATTTTTTTTTGATCGCCCTACAGGTGACAAACAGATTTTTTGTCGGAATTAGGTTTTTGATATAAAAGGTAGAGAAGCGCAAAAAAATACTTTTATCCAATACATACAGATAATAAGACAATTACCAGATTTATTTTAAATATGGGTACTTTACCCACTAGTACCATAAATAACTATTATTAAAAATTTTCGAGAGGGGAATATCGGTTTACCCATGACTGCCGTACAAGGTTTTATCCAATAAATAGCTTAGGAATTCATATTTTTATTAAAAATTTTAATGACATTTACAAGAAAATAATTTGACAAGTGACAGTTGAGTGGGTAAAATAAATAATTATCCACTCAATAAAGTAAAAAGCCACGCAGGGGTTATTATTGAGTTTATCTATTTAAAATAAAGCTGGTAATTGTCTCATTATCTGTATGTATTGGATAATAGTTATTTAAGGTTCTAGTGGGTAAAGTTACATTTACAAGAAAATAATTTGACAAGTGATAGTTGAGTGGGTAAAATAAATAATTATCCACTCAATAAAGTAAAAGCAACGCGGGGGTTATTATTGAGTTTATCTATTTAAAATAAAGCTGGTAATTGTCTTATTATCTGTATGTATTGGATAAATAACTATTTTTTAATAAAAAAAAATAATAATAATAAGACTTCCCCGAGGAAAAGTAAAATGCTTACCTGACAAAATGCTGGAATACCATAGATAACAGTACACCCATCCAATTATAGGTTTCACCATGTCGTTTTAACTTTTTCGAACTGTAACAAAAAAATGATTCAATAAATAAAGTGAAGATTGGGTATGCGTCAAAATATTTTTAAATTTAGATTAAATGTAACATAATTAGCGAACATACAATAAAACTAATTATACACGGAAAAAAAATTATAGCTAGGAGCGCTATAACACACATGCCAAGCAAATTATAATCGCTTATTATATAAATACAAGGCTTTCTCTTACAATTATGGCAGTCAGTGTAAAAATTTATATGAAATACTTTAATTGTTTAGTGAATAATAAAATATAACAAATAGTATGGCATTTATAGCTTAAATAGATTTAATTATTGTCCGTGCTAATAATTTTTATAATATAATAAAATTTCTGTAAATATATAATAGTGCCTGTAATAAATATAATCGTGTCTGTAATATATATAATCGTTTCCAATTTATTTTTAACATTATTAGTTATTGTGTCCCTTATAATCTATAGCTTAAATCACTATAATTTGCCACTGTTACCAAATATCTTATAATGTATAGCGCAGAGCCCACTAATTTCTTTCCGTGTAATTAAATGCGGTTATGCAAAAAAAAATCTCAAAAAAAAAAGATTCGGACTTTGGGTAATAAACCATCTATTATCCAAATTTAAAGTCTATATCAAAGCGATCCCAAGTTATCTTGGTCACAAATTTTTCAGACAGTACCTACTCCGAAATTTTTTTTTCCCGGAAATCAGTTTTTTGCGGAAAACGTAATTTTTAAAAAGTAATATACTTTTTTTAACTTTCCCACTCTTTCTTAAAACACTTAACAGCCCGATGCGCACAAACTTTACACCGTGGAAATCACATTGTGAATGAATTTTTATTTTCTATTTTCTGATTTTGTTTTGTTTTGTATATCAACATAGAACTATTTGCTTTACCACACACAAAATGTTAAACAGAGATTTTCTTTTTATATCGATCAATCAAAATAAAATTTTTAAACATTTGAAAATTAAATCCAAATATTTTGGTTTTGTTAAAACTACAATTTTTTTAATTGTTTATTATTGTTGAGATTCTATTACATATTAGATGAACAGTTGCAAGCCTATTATCAATACATCAGCACTATTTTGAAATGTTATGAAAAGGGAAGTTGTATTAATAAAACTGCGTTTTGCATAATTTATTAAAGTTTGAAAGTCTGTATCTCCAAAACGTTATATTCTAGCAAAAAACTGTATATAACATTTTTATAGGGTTTTCATTTGAAATATAATTTTTTGAGATTGGATAATGAATGAGTTATGTATAATGGGAGGCATAGCGTAATGGCTAGCGCGTGTACAAGGCAAGCCTACTAGCGTGAGTTCGATTCTCACTGGCGCCGATTTGCCTTTTTCATTGAATTTTGGCGAAGGCGATAAGTGAAACGGACACTCCTATAAACTGATTCGAAAGTCAGTTAAAGCCGGAGGTTCCCTCTACTACTAGCCCACGCAAGTCGTGGAATTAGGGGATGCTTAATTAAGTAGAATAGTACAAGGTTAACAAACATGCATTTTGAGAAAAAAATTTCATAACATTTTTTAATTAACCTAATTATAACCAAGAAACGCTAAAAATAGGAGTTTTGCCCTGTTATTACCCCTAATAGTTTACCCCAAAATCTAATCAGCTCTTTTTCGTAACCATTTCCCCTCAACAAACGTTGTCACGCTAGAATTTTACAGTGAATAAATAATTTAATTTAAAAAACCCCCGACTGGTTAACTAAAAAGTATAAAACAAGAATAATGTGAAATAAAATTATGTAGTAACTGTCGCAGTCGGAGGCCTCTTGCCTTCATATTATTAAAACATTTGTATATTTGAATTGAATGAAATAGCAAAAAGTTGTAGGGGGTTTAATTAAAAAAAAAAAGAAAAAATAGAAGGAAATTTTTTTATTAAAGGATCAATCGTTCCAGATTTGAAAAAAATCCTCCAAAAAACTAAAAAAAATCGACACATAAATTTCTCATTTTTCATCTGTTATAAACGGTAGGAAAGTAAAAGTAAAATTTACATTTAACTTACTCCTGTAATCCCGAAAATTAGGAAAATCCGGAAAGGCGCCCGGAAAATCAACAAGTTACCTCCGGAATAAATGAATAGGTAATGCCGGCACAGCGCGCTGTTGCATGTGGATGCTGTTAAAATTTTAAGGTCATTTGTCAAAACGGGATTCGGATATTTGCAAGTACGCAGATGCACTATCGATCAAAACAACCCCCGGGTACTCTGTACTGGGAAACTGATTGCAATTATTTTATTCTCAGTATTTTAGGGTGGACCCTAATAAATTAGGAATTTTTTTTAAAGCCCATATTGAAAAAATACAAGAAATTACCTTTAAAACGGCGTACTTCGCTTTAAATTTGATGCGCTGAAAAAATTCATTCATATATTGAAAAATCTTTGTTATCTTTTTGTAGCAGGTGCCAGCTATTTTAACTAAGTGCCTATTCACAAGCTCGCATAAGAACATAAAACATAACAATGTGATGCCGTGATTGGCTTGATGGGCCGCCATGTATGTTGTAAGCCAATGTTCGGATAAAGTAGAGGCTACAGAGGTAAATACTGTGACTCACAATATTCAAAATTTCTTTGTTTTGTTAAAATAGACCAGGCGGTATCTGTTTTTGGTTTGGTGAATCGGATAGGATTCTACATTTTTGGATCAATGGGTCCAGAATATCACTAGAAATGATAATTAATGATAATTTCACTATGCGCATAAAATAAAGCAAGGGCTTAACTTTTTATTTGACAAAATGTTGCAAAATCGAGAAGAAATTCTTTTTTTTTCTCCTTTTCGTTCATATATCTCTGAAACTATTAATTTCAGACAAATATTGAAGAGGAAAAAAAAAATTTCTAATTGAATTTAGCATATTATTATTGCAAATAGTAAAATAGTAAAAAATCGGGTTTTTTTGGGATTTTTTTTCGGATACTTAAATAATTCGTAGGACCTTCAAAATTGGCCCAAGAAAACATGGTGTGCTGAATCATCACCAAATTTCATCAAAATCGGTCTGATAGTTTTTGCACAATAATTTTGCAATCCAGATTTTCCTTCAGGGTGAATCAACCCATTGTTGGATGTCTTGAATCACTGGTATCCCCTGAACTTTCTCTGTATTATTCTCTCGCAAGTTGCAAATCGATTCATTTTGAGTAGGTTAATAAAATTTTTGGTGTTACGTCACACTCGACCAAGTCCCCCGCCTCCATGTCACAGTTCGTCACAAATGTCTGACCCTCCTAAAGGTGTGACGTATTTTATGGACGACCCCTTATCTTTATATGCTAGAAGTCAGAATGCCAAGTTGTCACATTCACGGTCCTCCTTAACGCATATTTATATTCATACGCAATTTACCTTGCTCGTAACTATTGGTTACGATGCAACACAGAATCAAGGCACCCGGATCGTATCTATAGTGACGACGTACCCGAATTCTTTGAAATAGCTACGTAGCTTTATGTGCACTGGGCGGGAAAATGATTATTAATTTAGCACGTGGGAAGCGCTTTCCGGGACTTGCAATAAATCCCGATTCTAGGTCATAGGTCAAGGACAGGCACACAAGCAAATATACTGATATTGATAATATTATGTTATTCATTACAGGAATCCTAATTAATTTTTGTCTTAACTAAACAAATATTCAGTCTTGTAATGATCAAACATAGTAATACAGCCTTAGAGCCTCTATACACGGTGTATTTGAAATAGGAAATTTTAACAGGTGATTCTACATGATAAAATATGACAAAAAGTTCCTATAAACATATGTCTAAAAATGCGTCATAAGGGAGCTACCTTTGAAAGTGGCTAAAAAAATCGGTTTTTATTTAATAACTCAGGACCCCTATGAGATATATCAACGAGGTTTTGCACGTCAACTAATCCTACTAAGGCCCGTTTTTATGTGTTATTTTCATGTACTTATTTCAACCAGGGGTGTGCGAAACGGGGGGGGCTTATCAGTTTTTTGTCCCAAACTTTTTTCTGTGTAACTTTTTTGCAATTTTATTTTTGAAATATGATTCCTCAGGTCAAAATACATAAAAAAGTTACTCTTATTGTAATACTGTAGGATTAACCGTTTTCGAGAAAAATTCATTTGAAGGTGAAATTCCACGGTTCGAGGACCAAAAATTAAATACTAAAATGTTGAAAACCAAAATTTTAATGATGCAGGGCGAATTTACATTAAAAACTAAGAAAAAAACCTCATATACAGGTACTTCCAAAAATCAATCCTAATGGAGCTATGGTCTCCTAAATATGCACCATTTTTAAAGGGCTATGGTAGCTTTAAAAGCGTTTTTTCGACCTACATGTATCGAAACTTTTTTTCTTAGTTTTTGATGTAGAATAACATTGCATCATTAAAATTTTGGTTTTCGACATTTTAGTATTTAATTTTTCGTCCTCGAACCGTGAAATTTCGCCTTCAAATGAATTTTTCTCGAAAACGGTTAATCCTACAGTATTACAACAAGAGTATCTTTTTTATGTATTTTGACCTGAGGAATCATATTTCAAAAATAAAATTGCAAAAAAGTTACACAGAAAAAAGTTTGAGACAAAAAACTGATAAGGCCCCCCCGTTTCGCACACCCCTGGTTTAAATAAGTACGTGAAAATTACATACAAAGATGGGCCTTATTAGGATTAATTCACGTGCAAAACCTCGTTAGCATATCTCAAAGGGTTCCTGAGTTATTAAATAAAAACCGATTTTTTTAGCCAATTTCAAAGGGGCGTAGCTCCCTTATGACGCATTTTTAGACATATGTTTATAGGAACTTTTTGTCATATTTTATCATGTAGAATCACCTGTTTCACCCTATTTCAAATACAGCCTTTTTGGGTCCGAAAATAATTTATTTACTATAAAGGTGTTTTTGAAATAGCTTTAATAATACTAAGGAGTGATTCTACATTATTATTATTATTAGAAAAGTATTCTTTAAGTAATAATACATTAAAAAGGTACTGCTGTTGTAATACCATGGGATGAACCGTTTTCGAGGAAAATTAATTTAAAGGTAAAATTTCACGTTTCGAGGACTAAAAGTTAAACGCTGAAATGTTAAAAAATAAAATTTTAATGATGCAGGATAATTTTACAGCAAAAACTAAGATAAAAGTTTCTATAGATTTAGGTAGAAAAAATCGCTTTTAAACCTACTATCATAGGACCATAATGTTCCTTTAAAAATTGTGCATTTTTAGGAAACCATAGCTATGCATAGCTCTCTTGGGATTGATACCTGTGTATGAAGTTTTTTTCTCGGTTTTTGATTGCATCAAGGCAATTTTGGTTTTCAACATGTTAATGTTGTATTTTTCGTCCTCGAAACGTGAAAGTTTACTTTCAAAGGTATTTGAAAATCTGGCTTTTAAGAACACAATAAAAACGCTGAAATTACAAGGCCAAATGAATTTAGCTCGAAAGCGTTTAATCCTACGGTATTACGACAAGAGTACGTTTTTTGTGTTTTTTTACCTGCTATATCTCAAAGGGTTCCTTAGTTATTAAATGACAAGCAATTTTTTACCCGGGTCGTAGCTCTCTTACAACCCTAACACCAAAGTTCGTAGAAGAAAATATATAACATCAAAACGAAAGATGGCACTTGAATAAATATCATATTATAGTTGATGAAATTGATTAAACTAAATGAAAACAATCAAAATAACACCAAAACTGTTTAAAGAATTAAATTTTAGTACAATATAATCATATCATATCATATCATATCATATCATGTCATATCATATCATATATCATATCATATCATATTATCATATCATATCATATTATAGTTGATGAAATTGATTAAACTAAATGAAAACAATCAAAACAACACCAAAACTGTTTAAAGAATTAATTTTTAGTGCACAAAATATGGATCATTAATGATAATTCATTGTATTAAAAACAAGAGCAATCGAGACAGTTGTATCATATGGCTTATTAGGAAACGCATAATACCATCTGGACCAATTATTTTGTCTTCAATATGCTTTAGTCCTATTTTTTATACTTATACTAACAGTTATCGTAAAAGAGACTTACCTAATTCTCCATAGTAAACACTATATCTAACACAAAAACTCGTAGAAAAAAAGAATAACATCAAAACGAAAGATGGTACCGGAATAAATATGATAATATGGTATGTTCTTGTAAAAAAATGATGAAACTAAATGAAAACAATCAAAACAACACCAAAACTGATTAATGTTTTACATGTTAGTGCATATATATGCACTTTTAGGACTAACGGGGCACTATTAATAGATGCATCCCCGGGTTTTCCTCGAACTGAGATGAGTCCTTGCACTCGCGCGCATTTATCGATCGGCGGCGGGAAAGAGCAGCTTCCTCACCCCGAAATCAAGCCTGGACCACGCGCGATTAGGGGTCTGATTGAATAGGGTGGACGGAAAAAGGAAATTTTCGAAAAAATCTGGTTTATTTTAAGCCGTTACTGTATCGTTGTTTAAAATACCTTTATCCAATACATACAGATAATAAGACAATTACCAGCTTTATTTTGAATAGATAAACTCAAGAATAACGCCCGCGTGGCTTTTACTTTATTGAGTGGATAATTATTTATTTTACCCACTCAACTGCCACTTGTCAAATTATTTTCTTGTAAATGTCATTAAAATTTTTAATAAAAATATGAATTCCTAAGCTATTTATTGGATAAAACCTTGTATGGCACTCATGAGATAGGTTAAATCGCCTCGCAGGTTAATTTTCTCATGGGCAATATCTTACTTTACCCACTAGTACCATAAATAACTATTTCTTCTTGCATAAATTCAGGAAATATCATTTCGTCGGCGATTTCACGATTTAACCTATCTGCTTCTAGCACTTTTTTCAGGAGAGCATTTTAAAGTTTTATGTGTTTTTAATCCGACTTTTTTTGAAGAACCCTTGCAGATTTTCAATATTTTGTTTGTGTTCTTTAGCTTGGGGTATTGTATACACGGTGTATTTGAAATAGCGTCGGAAATTTTAACACATGATTCTACATCATAAAATATGACAAAAAGTTCCTATAAACATATGTCTAAAAATGCGTCATAAGGGAGCTACGCCCCTTTGAAAGTGGCTAAAAAAATCGGTTTTTATTTAATAACTCAGGAACCCTTTGAGATATGTTAACGAGGTTTTGCACGTGAATTAATCCTAATAAGGCCCATCTTTGTATGTCATTTTCACGTACTTATTTAAACCAGGGGTGTGCGAAACGGGGAGGCCTTATCAGTTTTTTGTCCCAAACTTTTTTCTGTGTAACTTTTTTGCAATTTTATTTTTGAAATATGATTCCTCAGGTCAAAATACATAAAAAAGGTACTCTTACGGTTAATCCTACAGTATTACACTGTAGGATTAACCGTTTTCGAGAAAAGTTCATTTATAAGAACTTTTTGTCATATTTTATCATGTAGAATCACCTGTTAACATTTCCTACGCTATTTCAAATACACCCTGTATACCCTGAGATACTAATTTTAATGCCCAAAAGTATTCAATCATCTAAATAACTGTACAAGACACCCCTATAAATTAAAAAATAAACATGATATAAAACACCAAAAGCGTTAAACTTTGGACAGTTAGGTTAGTTCGTTAGATGTATTTTTGTGCATTTGTTGTTTACGTGGTTTGCCTAGTTGCCTTTTATGGCAAAACGAGTGCAAATATAAGCAAAAAAGTATTCTTAACCAAAACACCCAAATTTAATATTAAAGGAGTTATAACCTTTTAAAAAGTAACATTTTTAGTGGCACAAAATGTTACTTCCTCTTAATTGCATATTTTTGAAAACGGTTGCTCCTACAGTGTTACACTATATGACATTTTTTATGTATTTTTACTGAAGGAATCTATATTTATTACAAAAAATCCAAAAAAAATACACATGAAAAAGTTTGGGGCAAAAATGTGTTAAGCCTCATATATTTTGTCTGTCTAGGCACGCCTCTGGATAAATTCAAAAAAATAAATTAACATAAACTTATTGCCCTTATTAATACTAGTATACATGCAAAAGCTCGTCGCTCTAGCTTAAAGGGTCCAAGTGTTATTAATTAAAAACTTTATTTTTATTACAATTTTAAAAAGCCGTAGTTACCTTAGGACTCATTTCCGGACAAACCTTTATAGGAACTTTTTTCATATTTTTTAACGTAGAATCACCTCTTAAATTTCTCGAACTTATTTCTGAATAACGCTGTATATTATAGTAAATTTACTTTCCATCCTAAACTTGTACAGCGACAGTGGTAATAAGAGTGTAGGAAGCATGATGCTACCCCAACGGGGAAGAGGTTGCACCTGTACGGCGCGTGGGCATAAAATCAGGGAGCACAATTTCAAACACTAAATTTAGCTTCATAAAAATTTATATTATAAACTTTTAACCACACGCAGAAAACTTTTTTTTAGTTTTAAAAAATATTACATCAAATTATCTTAGTGTTTTTTGATTATACAATTATTCAAGAAATATCAAGACTAGGACTTCAAATAAAAAAAAACACTTATATGCAGTAGCGCGACGTTTCGTCTTTAAAATGTTCAGCATCAGACAAAATTGTTTAAATATTAGCATAATAAATTGAAATACTTAAGAGAGCGGTAAAAGAATCATTTCTTTAGCATTATAAAACTTAAAGGCTTAAGAAAAGGTTTTTAACCGGTAGCTTTTGCTTTCCCGTTTAAAAAAAATCAAAATTTTCAATTTTTTTACTTTGGTGTTTTATGTCGATTAAAATAAATTTTGAGCGAAAAAAAGTTTAGTGGTTCAGTGGTTTTTACAGTAATACTTAACGTTGTTATAGTTCTGGTTACTGTAACAAGCAGTGAATGTTAACCAAACTTTCCCTATAAGCAAAAACTTTTAGTATTTACTACGGTAACAACATCTTAATGTACACTGTAAAAAGTGATAGTAAATTTAAAGCAGTTATCCTTGTGAGGAAATACTGAATTATACTATATCATATAAGCAAATTTACAAAAAACTGTAATAATGCTTAATTTTTCATGTCATTTGTAAACTTTAAGTTAAACCACAGGTTAGGTTATATTATCCCTTGAAAAATACAGGAAGTGCTTGTAACAATAGGTTGAATTTAACATTAAAAAACACAGAACAACTGTAAAAAAAAGCTGTAAAACATCGACGCTAATACAGTCAAACGCTTTAAATTTACTTTAAAAATTAAGGTATTTTTACAATCGCTATTTAAAAACACAGTTAGCCTACAATAATTGCTGGACATGTTTTTAGAGTGTCCTCGCCTGAAACATTGGTAAATAGTAGAATGGTGTCCAGTATGATTAAAGTACTAAAAATTTACATACTTTCGAGCAAAATTATCTACTAAACTCGAAAAATAAAGCAAAATATTTGTGTAGACACAAATGTACATACCTAGGTTAATAGAAGAACAAAAACAGCAATATCAAAAAGACATATTTGATATAATTATAAGTGTGTAAATGAATCATTTTACTCTGCTTGTACAAATTTTCCGATATATTTTCATAGTAGCACGTGCACTACAGAACTAATTAAAAAATATGCTTTCATGTAGACAAATGTAAAAATCCATATTATTATGTTTACCTTATGTATTTTTAAGGTTTCCTGTTCTCGTGTTTATTGGATTAGAATCCTTTATTTGTAAAGGAAAAATACTGTCACCAACAAAATAATATTATATTTTCCCTTCAGTTCATATTTTCAAAACAAAAATCTTAAGCAATAAAAAAATAAAAAAAATCAAATACTTTTTGTCGTGTAATAACACCGGCACACAAAAAAAAAATTGTCTGTACACCGGGCGCCACCTATCTACGGGCATGTTTTTCGACCCGCTGAATACGAATTTCAAGTCAGTTTAGGCCGTCCAGCCTTCAATTTCGAGTAAAAATTTTTTTTTCTTGCCAAAACATCGAATTTTCGCTATTTTTTGGTTTTTTTTTGCAATTTACTCGAAATTGAAGGCTGGACGGCCTAAACTGACTTGAAATTCGTATTCAGCGGGTCGAAAAACATGCCCGTAGATAGGTGGCGCCCGGTGTACAGACAATTTTTTTTTTGTGTGCCGGTGTAATTTTTATCTTTTTTTTTTTCAAATTATTTTTTTCTTTTAATTCTGATGAAAGAATGACGAAAAAACATTGTATTTTATTAAAAAACAGATATTTATTAAGTTGAAATATAAAATTATAAAAAATTATATTTTAATAATTAAAAAAAGTAAAATATCTTAAAATTAACTCATATTATTTATATTAAAATAAATATTTACATATTAAAACTAGTTTACAACTGAACTTTTCATAATTCAGCTCCAAAAATATGTAAAATTGTGCAAAACTCTCGCGGTCAAAAAACATTGTAAACTAGTGTAATTGATAACTTTGTTTTTAAACCTATTTAAAAGTCTATTAAAATAGTTTAAAGTTATAACTTAAAACTTTAACCTTTAATTAGTTTAATAAGTTATTAACAACAACAACAATAAAAAAATAAAAATACATGGCGGATATACGGATATAAAAACAAAAAAAAATGAAAAATAAATTATAGTTATTGTAGCAATAATCCAAGACTATAACGGCAGCCATATTGAATTTGGACGCAATTTAAAGTAGTTTTTCTATTTTGCGACTCTTATAAGCTCATTATTACACCCATTTTGCGTGTTCTTATAGGCTCATAAGAGGTCTGTACTTTTTGTTCTGTTGGGTTGGCAACAGACGTGGCCTATCGCTTGACGTTTTCCGTGCAAATGTCAATGTCGCTTTAATGTTGAATTTTCTACAAAATTTTGTGTTTAGGTTATTTTTACCATGTTAAAATTGTGGCTTGGTTAATTGCAGTAAAAAAGAGAAGAGATGACTATAAAATATATCAAAATATCATTTGTTCTTAGAATTTTAAACATGGTGTAAACTGTAATGCCAATCCAAAACAAAAATCCCTAAATCAGTCATCAATTTAAATGTAAGTTTTTTTAATTTTAGAGCAAAATAGAAAAAAATTGTATAAAACACTCGTTTCATAACACATTTTTAGCGCACGAGTACAAGCGGCTCGTTTTCTAAATTTGTACTCGTGCGCTAAAAACGTATGTTATGAAAGTAGTACCTTAATATACTATTAAAGTCATTTTGAATGAACTTGACTAAATTTGACTAATTTAAAGTGCTAAAATTTAAAAATATATTTCCTCTAGCTATTTGGAACTTTTTTTGCTTAACAAAAACACATACATGGCAAATTTTTTTTATTCTTGTTCAGTTTATTTAATAATTATCCGAGCTAGTCAAGATGTACGAACTAAATTTAAAAAATGCCCAAAAAGTGAAGAGCCATAGCAAAATACTTGTTATCCTGTCCAAATAATATAACCTAAAAGAAAAAAAAAATTATTTTAATATTTTTATTTAACTGGGTGTACCCAGTATTGTCTTTTGATTATAAATAAATAACAGGCGTTGCTGAACACCCTTTTAATATACCATGGGGGCCACCTAGGAAGAATCACCTGTTTTTTTGCGTTTTTATTAAAGCTATCAAAGTTTGTATCAGTCGTAGATAAACCCAGACAGTATTATGTGCTGTCGTTACGTAATACTTGAACGTTCCCTTAGTTATCCAATTGATATCCAAATGTCTGCCTATATCCAGGATATCCACTGGATATAGGCGGATATTTGGATATCCATGGAATATCTAATGTTAATCCAGGCTATCCATGGAATATACTGGATATCCATAAAGTATATCCTCTGGATATCTAATAGTTATTATGTGCTGTCTGGAAATTAAGCTAAAATGTTTTATGGCTGTAACTCTAAAATAAAAGGCAATTAAAAATTTTTGTTTTCATTAATTAAATAGTCGTAAATTAAAAAGCTTTATTAATAAAGCCAAAAACCAGGTGATTCTTCTTAGGTTAAAGATAAATTTAAAATTATTTTACCTCTTTAGGACTTTTCTTGCATGTGGCAAAGTATCTAGCTTTTCCTTTACACAGTATTCTCTTGCTCCCAAAATATAATTCAAAATATAACTATCATAATCAATTTTTACATTCATGTAGAAAGTTTTCTTGTCAAATTCGTTCAAATTTTCATAAATATTTGTCAGTTTTTCATTGTGGAAAAACCATTTTCTTGTGGTGTAATATTGAAGAACTTTTAAACCGTTGGAAATACGGTTTTGGATTCGCACTAAGCTGAAAATATAAAATAGAATATGTATTATATAACAAGTTTGATAAGAGGACTATTATTATATTATTCACAGCGCCTGCGCTAGAATAGTATTATACGGTAGTTTCGAATTTTCAAAAAAATTTAAAAATTTTCCCTAGAGGAGACAAAAATTCTTGAATATAAATTTGTTTAATGAAAAAAATAAGAAACTTTTTTTTTTAATGTCCGTCTGTCCATCCGATGTCACGATTTTTGTGAACACGATAATAATTATCGTGCTGAATTATTCAAGCACGAATAATCCGATCGACTTCAGGAAAAAAAAATTAGTTGACTTTTACCGGGGTCGATGACTTTTTTTATACCAAAAAAAATCTCTCAGTTACTGAAAAAATGACTTCTGAACTTTTTAAAAATAAGTTAACAATATTTAAATTAATAATAATAAATTAAAAAACAATTAAAATGTTTATAAAATTTATATTTTTACAATTTTGGCGAAGGCGCAATAGAAGTCAACAGAAATGTTTTATTTTGTGTATTATACACGAGGTATGTACAAAATTGCGAAAGTCTTTCATACATCTTTCAAATATTCTAAAAATATAAAAAATTCTCGTTTTTTTTTCGACAATATTTCAGAAATCTCAGAAAAGTCCATGTAATAATTTTTTGTAGTGGTTTACCCCTCGAATATAATTATCGCATATTTTTTCAAATTTATTTATTTTTATATTGACTTGCTACGTTTTTAAATAATTTTTATATTTTTACAGAACTTTCTAAAAAGTACCCCATATTTTTTGCAAGAAAAAGACTAATGAAATACGGTTTTAACCCGTTCCGTTTCAGCCAAATTTTCAAGGTATAGGGACGTATCCTAGATTAATTTTTTTATGGAAAATGAATTTGAGAAAGATACACTTAAAATTTTACGCAATAAATGTAATAACCATTATATCCACGCAGGGATATGCGGGCTCCTACCACGCTCTGAATGAAAGTATTCAACCTTATCTCGTATACGAATATCCAATGTTGATATTGTGGTAAATGTCGCTAGCAGGGCCATCAAGAGAAAATCCGGGCCCGGGGGTTAGTAATTACGGGCCCCCGAAGAAATCCGGCCCCCCCAAAAAAAAATTCCCTCCAAAAAATTTTTGATGACTAATAAAATTTACTTACAAGGGTTTATTTCTGGTAATCATCAGAAGAAAATCGACAAAATACGCCGGTATGGTATGGAAGAAAAATAAGGCGATTAAATGAAGTAGATAATTGGCTTTGGGGCTTCCTCCAGGGTACCATAAGCAAGTACTGAAGGGGTATTCGTAAACAAATTTTCTTCCAATTTCTAGGGTTTTGCCCCAACTAATTGGGTTATCCTAAAAAATTAAAAAATTACAAAAAAAACACGGTAAATTTGGCCTTTTTTAATTCTCCTGTAGATATTTTTACATTTTCTCAATAAAAGACTGTGAAAAAAGCTCCTATATATGTCTAGGTTCAACTCAATCAGTTTTAATTGTAGAAGAATAACACTTTTTAAGGCAGCGTAGCTCTTTTAAAAGCGACAAATTTATGGATATTTGTGTACATATTGTCATAGTTTTTGATGTAGAATCGCCCTGCAATATTCAATTTTTATTGGCGTATTTTTTAGTTCCTATTTTGGATGCTCAGAACGTGAAATTTTCTCTTTAACTGCAATTTTCTTAAGAGCGGCACGGAATTACATAAAGTGTACCTTTTTGATGTATTTTTAACTAAAGAATCATATTTTATTGAGAAAACGTTAAAAAATCTACAGATAAAAAAGTTTGGGGCAAAAAAGTAACATTGCCGCCCCATTTTGCACGTCTCTGGTTAAAATTACCAAATAAAAATTACACAAAATTATAAAGGTATCAGTGTTAAGGCATGTTCAAAAATTCGTTACTATGGTTCATAGGGTTCCAGAGATATTAAATAAAAACTACTTTTTAGGAGGGTCGTGCCTTGGAGCTACTAGCTCCTTTAGGGCTCATTTTCGAACCGGTCTTTATCGAAACTTTTTTTCATATTTTTTTAATGTATACATGTAGAATTACGCCTGAAAATTCTCGAACTTATTTCTAAATAACCCTGTGTATAGGGTATGCCCTATACCTAGTAATAGCTATTATATCCATACTTAAAGGTACCGAATTTTAACACTCAGTACAGTAAAATCATCTTCGGCTCAAAATTAATGAAATCTTTTTTTCGGTGTCCATATTTATAGCTAACGGATATTTTTTAAGTATTTTTGGACAGTTTTGCCCCGTGCTCCGTTCCGCCCCGGTTTCTCCTACACTTACATGATTTGCTACTATATGGAACACTTCAATTTCATTTTTAATAATGTTTGCCCTTTTCCAGGCAATTACTAGCAAACTATTAATACTAATATCAACTGGCACTATATCTGCATCATAGTCTTCATTGCAATGCATGGTCCGTATCACCCCTTTGCCCGCACCGACCAAAATGCCCGTGGGGCCATTTAAATTGTCTATCCATCCGGGCATTGGTTCTTTTAGAGAGGCCACAACTAAAAACAAAAAAATATATATGAAAATAAATGTTTAAATATTTTCTTAATTTTTTGTTAATTTAATTATAATTTAAATTTTTAATTAATTTAATAAAAGTTAATAAATTGGGACACAACAGAAAAAGTTTGACAATTTAAATTTTTATCAAAAAAATGTTGGCCAAAAAATATTGGCCATAAAAATGTTGGCTTATTCCTACCTATTGAAGGTCGTGCTAATGCAATTGGCAACTTGGATTCGTATTCTTTAAGCAATTCTTCTGTCAGACATTTTGTATAGGCATATGTGTTTGGAGCATTTCCTATTAATTTTGGAGTTATACTAGTTATTAAATTATTGTCCATCCAGTTGACTAATTCAAGAATTTTTCTGAAAATAAAAAATCATATAATTGAAGAGGTCCATTGAGTTTTTGAATTTTACTCGAAAACGGTCTGTACTGCGCGGAATTGTGAGCATAAAGTTTTCTACGTCTGAAAATAGTTTTTTTGGTATATGAATACATTCTTGTATTAACTGCTAAGTTTTTTGAGAATCATTGCTAAACTGTTTTCTGTAAAGACTATTCTTATTGGCTGATTTTTAGGGTTTTTAAGCTCTTAAGGTATATTTTTCGTCAGAATTGTATTTCCCCCGTTTAAGTGAGGGAGCTACGCCCCTCGATAAGCATCAAAAGCACCAAACAGGCGAAAAAACGATATAAACCAAAAAGTTTGGTTATGTTATGTCGGACGTATAATAGCCAGTTTACATGGAACAGGTTATTTATACGCCCAACGTATATGAAGCTAAGTATATGTATTCTTATTGGCTTATTTTTAGGGTTTTTAAAGCTTTTAAGGTATACATAAAAAAAAAACAAACAGACCAAAAAACCGACCCAAACCAAGGAGTTAGGTTATGTTACGTCGGACGTATTAATAGCCTGTTTGTTGATTAATTTTTGGTAATTATTGCTAAAACAGTTTCTTCGTATAGATACCTAGGACTATGTGGGGCAGAATACATCCTCTCCTCCAGTCTAGTTTCTTCACAATGGCAATATGAAGTCGAAACGTGGACAAAAACAATTAATTTTTTAATATTACATGCAAAATCCAGAACATTTTTCGTACCCCCCGTATTCAGTAAAACCGCGGGTTTTAACGGTTGGTCGAATTTAACGTTTGCAGCCATATGGAAAACCATGGTTATTGTATCCAAAGCTATGGTTGTGTCTTGAGGATTAAGGTTTAAGTTGGGGTAAGATACGTCACCATTGAGGACGTGGAGTTTGTGGACGAGTTTTTCGAAGTTTTCTTGAGATTTGAGGTTTTCAAAAACCTGAAAAAAAAATAAACCTTTAATCTATTTACAAAATACACGGTGTTTGCAGTCTTCTATCAATAAATTAAATAAAGGTAATGATTCTACATCACAAAACATGAAAAACCAACAGAGGAACATATTTTCGGAAATAAGCTGTAAGAGAGCTACGCCCCTTCGAAGATGGACATATTGAATGGGGAACAAAAAATGCACCAATAAAATTTTAGTATTGCAGAGCGATTCTTCATTTAAAACTAAGCAAAAAAATTTTCTTTACCGAATCACCCAAATTTAATTTTAAGGGAGTACACGGAAAAAAAAAATTATAGCTAGGAGCGCTATAACACACATACCAAGCAAATTATAATCGCTTATTATATAAATACAAGGCTTTCTCTTACAATTATGGCAGTCAGTGTAAAAATTTATATGAAATACTTTAATTGTTTAGTGAATAATAAAATATAACAAATAGTATGGCATTTATAGCTTAAATAGATTTAATTATTGTCCGTGCTAATAATTTTTATAATATAATAAAATTTCTGTAAATTTATAATAGTGCCTGTAATAAATATAATCGTGTCTGTAATATATATAATCGTTTCCAATTTATTTTTAACATTATTAGTTATTGTGTCCCTTATAATCTATAGCTTAAATCACTATAATTTGCCACTGTTACCAAATATCTTATAATGTATAGCGCAGAGCCCACTAATTTCTTTCCGTGTAATAGCCTTTTAAAAAGTGGTGACACAAAATGTTACTTCCTCTTAATTGCATTTTTTTTGAGAATGGTTGCTCCTACAGTGTTACACTATATGAAATTTTTATGTAGTTACCCAAGGAATCTATATTTTTTTATAAAAAGCCCAAAAAAGTTTGGGGCAAAAATGTGTTGAGCCTCACACATTTTGGCCGTCTAGGCACGCCTCTAGATAAATATAAAAAAATAAATTAACATGAACTAATTGCCCTTATTAATACTAGTTTACACGCAAACCCTCGGCGCTCTATCTCAAAGGGTATCAGGTAGTTAAAACGCTCGCTGCCGATTACGCGTCATGTGGACTTCTTCACAGAGGCGGATGACGCAAACGTGGCGTCAAAATTACACGATAAATCGAGCAGTCGGCTTTTGCGCGGAGATTACATATTACAAGCGACAGCGAAAGTGTTAAAAACCTTATTTTTAGTACAATTTTAATTTTGAGCAAAATAAAGATGTAACGCGTTATTTACTGGTGAAAACATAAATGTGTAAATTTACAGTTTCCATACATACCGGTAAATTTAAATATTCTTCCATTCTCTGGTTCGATGGTTTTCCTCTTTTCGGTCTAATTAGTAGGTAAATTCCTCCAACTTCGGGACAGGACCGTAACAATTTTTCAACGAGGATTTTTCCCATAAATCCAGTCGCTCCTGTTATTAAAATGTGCTGGCCAGCGTAAAAATTTGCTATCTGGGATTCTTCCTTCATGATTTACGGTGAATTACTGTCTGAAAATTAAACAAGCCGTGAAAATATGTAATGCTGCGCATTATGTTATATACTATTCGCAGTAAATGGTGTATTGCATTTTTCCAAATACAATACAAAAACTCAAAACAAACAAATTTTTAATTTTTTTTAAAAGATCTTTTTTTGAAAAGCGAAATATTAAAAAAATAATAAGAAAGTTTTCAAACAACATTTATTCCAAAAAACTTTTGTTATTTCTTTTTACGAAAAACGAAAAAAATAATGTTTTTTTTTGAAAATGATAGTTTTTTCCTTTTTAAAAAAAGTTTAATCCCCATTAACTTTTTTGAAGGGATTATTTTCAAAAACAATAGGGATCTTCCCCTCATAGAACTTAATTTTTCTTAAAAATTTCAAGTCGATTTGATAATTCGTTCTTAAGTGATCGTGTACACAAAAATCGTGACATCAGACGGACGGACGGACATTTTCAAAGTTTTTTATTTTTTCATGAAACACATAGATCTGTATCGAAGAATTTTTTGTCTAGGACGTTTTTTGCGATTTTGGGAAATTCGAAACTACTGCATAATAATATTTTAGCGCAAGCGCTGTGAATAGTATAATAATAAACATTAGGGTACCCAGTCAAAATTAAAAAATTGATTTTTTTAGGGTCCCATCCCCTATAAATGTTTATTTAGGTCAAAAACCAACCCTCAATTTTTTTCAGATTTTTAAAAAAATATTTAGAGGTCGCGGCCGGCGGGTTTTTGAGAGAGAAAACATGTTAAGCCTTTTTATTATTATTTAAATATAAAAAGATTGAAATCCGGCATTTTAGAAGGGGAACTTATTTTTGAATAATTAGGGAATACACAAAAAAAAATTACCCTTATAACATAAAAAAATGGCTTTACCAGGGTAAAAACATTTTAAAAATTGATGTATGAAGCTTATTTATGCTACAAATTAACGCCCCATATTTATTTTTTCGAGAAAAAGAACAGGATGTCAAAAAAAAATCACCAATCCCATAAAATGTAAAAAAATCACTTTATTTCGATTAAAGAGATGATATTTGGGCCAAAGAGCATAATAATATGTACAAATTGCTTTGAAATGTATTTATTTTTATAACTGGGTGTTGCCGATTTTTTTTTTCGGATTTTAAAAAATAAACGTCTTACATTTTTTTTGGAAAAAAAAATATTTAATGTGTTTTATTACATAATTTAACATATTACAAGGCATTTTGATAACATTTTTTATTTATTTTCTACAAAACTGACATTTTAATGCATTTTTTTAACTTTTATTGAGATATTTAATTATTTTTTGGACACCCTGTACTTTTTTTCAAAAAAGTAAGTATAAATCCTGAATTCAGACATATTGGAGGATGCCCTAGAAAAAAAATACTCTGGAAAAAATTCTAAGTGCAGTTTTTTCTAGCCTTTATTAACCTCATTTGTCAATTTTTACTATTTTTACCTCATAAAAAATCCGTTTTATTTTTTTAGAGGGACATAAAAATTGAGAATATTCCTTTATTATCCAGAAACACTTTTTTGTTCCATAAACTTTCAATATCAAAGATGTTTTATCCTTAAAAAAATAAAATCCCTTCACATGATTTGCTATTTAAAAAAACGCCTGGCGGGACCTCCAAATATTTTTTTAAAAATCAAAAAAAAAATCAGGGTTGTTCTGTCATCTAAAGGAACAATTTTGAGGGGTGGGACCCCAACAATTCCGTAGGTCCTGGGCACCCTAATAAACATTCTCTGAAAATGTGAAAAATATTAAGTATAATCGCAGAATCTGCAACGTAATCTTGATTTTGCAATTTTCTGCAAAGTAACATTGGACGATTAACATTTTTGATTTATTTACCAGATATTTGCAATAATTGATATGGCAATACAATTACCAATTATTGGTAATGTTATAATGGTATAATCAATTACTAGATCTCAATTAAATGTATAGGATTAATTTCCTTTTGCTTTCTCAATTATAGTCTTTCGTTAAAAAGTGTTGAAATAAATTATATTTTCCTTCAGATGAAGTCAAATCTGATAAATAAAAAACTTCTAAATGCAAAAATATCAGTAAGGATATCTATAAGTTGGTAAAAATAGGCTAAAACAAAAGGGATATGTCTAGCGAAAACTAAGGGAAACTTTTTTCGATTACATTACCAGATTCTGGAAATTAAACAAAATTTAGAACTCAATAACAATGGAGTTCCTCCCCATGGATTCGTTTTAAGGCCAGTTTTGTTCTCCATCTTCATGATTTTATTATACATTTTTCCTGCTTTGCTGATGATACTGGTTTTCACTTAAAGAATATAGTAAAGCTCTTAAGGGAACGTTCAAGTATTACGTAACGCAAATTTTGATCATTTTGGACCCCCCCCCCCACCGTAACGCTATTTTCCTATACCATTAACATGGGCGTAACACTCCAAAATGACCCCCCCCCTAGGAGCGTTACGTAATACTTGAACGTTCCCTAACATATTTAACAAAATTCTTTATTATTTTTTAGTAAATAAATTTGCATTTAACTAACAAAGAAAATTGACATGCTTTTAATTTTTTCCTAGCCTTTTTCTGATAAAATTTAAATATTGGCAAGTATTGTGTAGTTTTTGGTTTAACCACATATTTATTGTGTGGTCTAAATTTCTAATTATGAATAAATTAGGTTTAAATGTCCTTAGGGTTTGCCCCAATAACCGTAATATTATTACCACATATAAAATGTATGTATCTGATTTAAAATGGTTTTAAACAACGTGAAGTTGTCGATAAGTTTTATCTTATTTTATCGCACGTAAATAGAAAGGGATAGTGATACTAGTATGAAGATGTCTATTATTTCTTTTCAAAACATTGATAACTCACGGGACATACACCAAAAGTAAAAAATTTAATTATATAGAAATGTGTAAAAATGTTCTAAAAAAGTATAGCATGTACTATTTCTCCATTCTTGTGGTTCAATTTTAAACAAATTATTTCGAAATCCTGACTTTTACTTAATAACAATAATTAACCGAAAATAATTAATTCTTTTTATATTAAATTAGGTTGGTATTTAACACACCTCACTAAATATTATATCTTTTTAATGAATTATTCTATTTACGTTTTATAATAAGCCACTAATATGCCTAAATTGGTTTAATAATGAGCAAACTGAATATTCAGTTACAAATGGATAGGAAATCGGAAGTTATTATCCTATACAATTGTACTTTAATTTTTTTTAAAAACACCCAACATTTCTTGTCCGTTCTTAAATATTGAAGTACCTACGTAACTTTATTTAGAAGTATAGTGTTTTCAACAATTATTAATTGAAAGATACAGTTAAAGTGGATTCCGAACCACTTATGTGGCACGGATACGATTTTAATTCGATTTATTGAAGTCGGATTTGGTGGAAAACGTATCTTACTCGGATATTAACCTTTTTATGTGTTTTTATTCGATTTTATCTTAGGCGCTATCCACAGGGCTCTAGCGAGCTTAAAATAAAAATACTTTAACAATAGGTTTCGTCCTACTATTCAAACTACTATTTTAGTTTTTTTTGTTTTTTTTTTCTTAAGAATGTCCGATTTTTTAATCCCTATAAGCTTATTATGACTCCTAGGAGTCATAATGTCATCAGTGTTATTAGCAATTATATTGACCAATAATTATGTATTTAATATCCTAATGTTTAGAAAATAAATCTTTGTTTAAGTACTTTGCATTGAAGTAATATGTGCGATTCCTGCAAAAAGGTCCCATTTTGTCATACCTGTATAAAAATGGTTATTTTTTTTTTTTGACTTATCGCTTTTTGGTCCCACATGCCTCAATTATTCTAATCTGATTTTTAAAATTATAACACACTAAAAAATATTGAAAAAGTAAATTGTTCTTATATTAAAAGCGACACTTTTTGTATAATAACTCTGTACCTACAAAAAGTTTGATTTTTCGTACTGGTGCGAAAAGTAAAATAGTGACTTTGATCGGTTGATTAATATTCAAACTTATGACATTTGAACGTCAATTTTTTTTAAAATTATTTATTAACCCTATATCAAATCGTCTTTTCATTTTGGACCACGATCCGATAAAGGGTGAATATATTTAAATCGAATAAAAAGTAGTTTATATAACACGGACGAAAACAATTTTTAATGGCGATTACGGATATTGCCGCACGATCTCGGAGAGCGATGTTGGACTTTTAAGTTTTTGAGGTAGTGTTGTTTTTTTTTTTGAATTAATTTTCGATACATTACATTTTGTTTAACCTCGTACTATTCTACTTAATTAAGCATCCCCTAAGTCCAAGACTTGTGTGGGCTAGTAGTAGAGGGAACCACCGGCTTTAATTGACTTTCGAACCAATTTATATATACATATTTTGGCTCTGGATTTAATGGATATTAAGAATTACCGTATTTATAACTACAGTAGCTGTTTAGCCTGTAAACGTAGTCACTTATAAATAACTATTTTTGTTAACCTCACTTTTAAGATTTTTTTTAACAGTACCGACTACTTGGGGCCCTTTCCTCTGGAAATACAAAATTAAGTGACTACTGGACGTGAACTTAAGTAGAAGTCATATTTAATTTTAATTACTTATTTACATTTAAGGATAATTATGGCAGACGTTTCTTCATTTAATAATTGTGAAAATCCCATTCTTTGTGGTTTAAGTAATAGTTAAATATTAAAACTAAGTAGATGCAGGTACTAAAATGTGTGGATAACTTAGTACCTACACCCAGAAACCTTTTGTTCTTAATAATATTTTTCCTACGATCCTCTATGAAAATGACATTTAGCACACTCTCTTGTTCTTTAGAAAACGCCTCATATCGCACTAGTTTGATATTTTTATATCACACTCGTGTGATATTTATGTATGGAGGTTTGCCTAATTTTATTTAGATATTTACCTCTTAAATTCTACGAATTTGATTCACCTTGTTTTATAAACCATTTTCCACCTTTCACCACAGCCTTTTATATCTTTTAAATTCAAATATTTCTGTTTTTCATGTCAAAAATAGAAACTATATTACTGTCTTGTCTAGACAGTCTATATCTTATAAAAATTACTTAATTTTTTATTTAGTTACCTTACATTACATAAAAAATATCAAAATACACAGTATTTTTCTTATGAAATGTAAAACAGTACAATTTTACTGTCTTTATGGCAGCATAACCACAGAAATCTAATTTAATAATCAAACTCAAGTTTGCATTTATTTAGGAATAGGCAACCCATTAAACGGCTATGTATTGTATTAAATATAAAACCAAGAAAACTAATGCTAAATAAAAATCATATTTCCTGTTTGACATACCTACATATATAAATTTGTATGCTATTTATAATTATTTTGTGCTTTGCTTTTCTTAAAAATTAATAAAAATTAGAAAATTTTAAAATAAGAAAGTTGATATTTTTTCGGGGTCATAGGAAAAATAGTGTACATAACTAGTGTGGAAAGTGACATATTTCACGCGAGTGGGAAGGTTTACGAATTAGCCGCCAGGCGAGTGAGGAACCCCCACGAGTGTATGAAATAATAATATACTATTACATCGGCACTTAGTAATTCTTAGTAATAACTATAAGTGCAAAGCTAAAAAGTTAAAAATTTTGAACATGTTTTTTTACATTTTTAGACCTTTCCGAGTCGAAATTAACAAAAAAAAATTGCTTCTGTCAGTAAACTCGATAACTCAATTTCTAAAAAATATATTGACAAGCGGTTTTTTGCATATTGTTTTCTATAATCTTTTGAAGGGCTGGTTAGATTTTGGGGGTAGAAGATTAGGGGTAAGGGGGTAAGAGTGGGGTAAAACTCTTAAAGGTAAAACTGTTCAAAAAATATGTTTTCCTAAAATACATTGTCGTCGAGTAACTTGTTTTTAAAACAGTAAACGTGTTTTTTTAGCATAACGCGCTTATTTATTATTCAATTCAAAAAATTATATTTCAAATTTAAACTCTTTTTAAATTGTTATATACAGTTTTTTGCTAGAATATAAAGTTTTGGAGATACAGACTTTCAAGACCTGCAACACGCAGGTGTATTAATGGTTGCCTAACCTTTTTCAAAACGTTTTGATAAGATGCTTGCAACTGTTCATCTAGTTTTTACTGTTTTTTGCAATAGCTCGCTTAATATTGCTTATGCGAAAAAGTTGTTGCTGTAAAAAGATTTTTTAAATGTTTATTTTATTTTATTTAATTTTTTTTATTATGTTTTTGATTTTTTTTTTCTAAAAAAGATTTTTAATGTTTATTATTTTTAGCTAAATAATATTCAATTATTATTATTGTAATATTCAGTTATTATATTTTTCTCCGTGTAAGGTTCAGTTATACAAAAATTTTGGTTTTTAATTAATTGTATTTAAATAATAAAAATTAAACAATTAAATAAAATCAAGAAATTACCTAGTTTTACTAAATTTTAAATAATTAAACATGGGTGTGTTTTATTTCTTAATTGAAAAATAATTATCTGGGATGGTCCACGATAAATATGTACTTGTTCCCATTCTTTTCTTAAAAAAAAAAAACATTATTTCCATCTACAGATCGTGTCAAAAGTCCGCCCCCTGAACTTTTGAACGGCTTAGGATATCAACTTGAAATTTGGAACACGCAAATAAAATAACCCAAATAAGTTTTTGATATATATTTTATATGCTTAGGGGCACAATGGATAGAGGGGGTCGTGTTATACTTCATTTTTAAGCTCATAAAATTCTCTATTCGACCATATATTTTTTAATTTTTTAAACATTTTTTTAAGGTTTTCATTTTTCATTTTTTTTTGGTAAATTTTTTTATTTTTAAAGCTTTTTTTTGTAAAATTTTGTTTATATCATTCAAAATTAGTTTAAAGGTATAATTGACGTATTTACATCATGAAATATACTATTTTTCAAAAACTGTTTGAATTTTTTAATGAAATTTTGACGAAAATTCCCATTTTTAACCCCCAAAAATTGCTCCGAAAAAAATAAAAAAATATATGGGCGAATAGAACATTTTATAAGCTTTAAAATTATGTCACATGACCCCCCTTTCAATTTAAACAAATGTTACCCCTTATCCCCCTGTCTCCATTGTGTCCCCTAAGCATATCAAATATATACCAAAAAATTATTTGGGTTATATTAATTGCGTGTTTCGAAATTCAAGTTGTTATCTTAAGCTATTTAAAAGTTGAAGGGGGGGGCGGACTTTTGACACGCTCTGTATATAGTTATTATACATTTTTATTTTGTATAATAGAAAAGTATATAAGGAATCTAAAAACTCACATGGCAGTCTAAAATTTTTGGGATTTCTATACACGCTTTATGTGTTAAAAAATTTCTTTTAATAAAGTAAAATTTAAAAATTTAATTTAATTTGTGTTATTACAAAAATTTACACCTATCGAAAAACTAATAACCTTTCAATAGAGAAAACATGACAAGAATTACAACTTCCCCCTCGATACACACACAACACAAAACTGTGTTTGTTTTTTCTCTACACGTTCTGTATATTTTTACGGCTTTATTATCAAAAAAAAACGGAACTGAAGTTCTAGTTCTGTATTTACAACTTTAAAGTTTACTTACCTTTTTTTAAAGTAGGCCTCTTTCAGTTTTAATAAAAACTTAAAAGGACGGTTAATATGAAACTTTTTCAATTTAAACTATGTGTGCCGCAAAGATCGCTTCTGGGACCTTTGATTTTTCTTATATTCATCAACGATATTCTAGATCAAATCAGAATTAAAGTAACCTTTTTATTTCTTTTTTTATCTACATTTTATTCATTATAAAAATATCATAATAATAATAGAACTAGAACTCTAATAAATTAATTTAACCATAAACCATTAACAAAGAAATCCCCTACGTCTGGACTGTAATACTTTTTGTTTGTAAAATTTTGAAACTAAAATAACTTATAAGACATTAATTGTTAATTATTAATCGGAAACTTATGTATTTAAACTAGGAGTGCCGCAAGGATCGCTTTTGGGACCTCTTATTTTTCTTAAATTCATCAATGATATTTTAGATCGAATCAGAATTGTACTAGCCTTTCTATGTTTTTTTTTATACCTTGCAATAATTGTAATAATAACTATTATTAATATCGTTAGTTCTTTGTTTTTGCTTACAATCTTAACCAACTCACCTTTTAAGTTATAATCTTGGCACCAAAACTTTTTTAATAAAACTACTAATCACCAGAAAAACGCATATGGAGTTAAAACGGCTAAAGTCACTAAAACACTAATGTATAGAATTAACCATAAACCCCACTATTGTTTGACTCCTTTACCATTAGTAAAGAAATCCCGTACGTCTCGACTGTAATATACTTAATGCAAAATTTTAATACGCATTTTTGTGGGGGAAAACAATAAGTGCTTTATTACTAGGTAATTCCATAATATTGGTTTACCTAAATTTAAAAATAGTTTTCTGAAAATCAATAGACTTTGGGCGAGGGGTGAACCACAATAGAAAATCCGTGTACAAATTTTCGCTATTTCAAAAATCTCGGTAACTTTCGACAAGATTTCGAAGATTTTTTAGTAATATCAGAAATCTAAAGACCGTGTACAAATATTTTGTTGTGGTTAACCCCTTAATTCTGGGTTTACTAGGAAATCTTAAAATAAAGTCGGTTTGCCGCAGGGATCGCTTCTGGTATCTCTTCTTTTTCTTAAATTTATCAATGATTTACCATTTTAATCATAATTAAATTAGATCTCTTATTAATAATTTTTCTCTATTCCAGTTTAACTGTTAATGTTAATAACAAAGCTATTTACTGTTACAGGTTTGGACTTTTATATAAGCTTAAAATTAAAAAAATGCATTAAAATAAAAAAATGGCAACTCAATAAATATATCGCCAAGAGATTCTCGTGAACAAGAAAAAATATAAAAAAAATGAGTTTTGTTTTTTTTTGTTTATCAAGAGCGAACTTTTCACTTGAAATAAATGTCCCCGCTCTCATTGCCATAATCAGGGGTCTAGAGGGCCTAAGGGTGAAATTAAAAAAAGTGCGTCATATGACACATCATTTTAAATCTCTTAAAAATCCACATTCAAATACAGATGTATTGTTTTTTTATTTTTTAAATAATTTTGAAAATGTATAAATTTTTGTAAAAATGTTGTCGAATGTCGGAAAAAATATTATAATTGGTAATAATAGTAATTATAAAATATTTAATTACTTAATTTCTGAAAACGATAGCTTCTTTAATTAGGTATATAAGTTTTTTTGGAAATTAGGTATACCTACCGCAAAAAAAAAACAATGCTACTAGGTAATTTAAAGATTTACTTTACTTAGAAATTACCCAAGTATTACGTAACGCCCTTTTTGGTCAGTTTTCATCACCTCTTCGTGTAACGCACTTTATTTTTTATTTCGTTAACATTTACGTAACGCTGTTGACAACCCCCACCCTGGTTTTACGTAATACTTGAACAAGCCTAATTTCAAAAAACAGCTTACTAAGAATTATTGGGTCCTAAGTTGCTAAGGGATGGAGCCTAAAACTGTACTAAACTAGGTATGCCGCAGGGCTCTGTTCTTGGACTTCTTCTTTTCCTTAGATTTACCCATGATCTGCAGGATTACTTTGTAAAATTGGATTATTGTATATATTTATTTACTAACACTATTATATTGTTTTTGAGGAGGGAAACATAAAATTTTATGTTTATAATATGTGTATGGGGTAATTTGTTTGTTTGTTTGTTTGTTTGTTTGTTTTGTATATAAAGCAGCAAGCTTTCCAGGTTGTTTCTTTCCGAATGTTGTCAATATTTCTGGTACTTATTTTGGTTATTATGTGTAAACACTGTATTTAATTGATATTAAGAAAAACATTTATAACTACGGTAAACGTAGTCAAATATATTTTTATAATTATAATTTATACTAGGTTACTATAAAAAAAAAACTTATTTATTATGTATGTCTTGCTAAGGGATGGAGCCTAAAACTGTACTAAACTAGGTATGCCGCAGGGCTCTGTTCTTGGACTTCTTCTTTTCCTTAGATTTACCCATGATCTGCAGGATTACTTTGTAAAATTGGATTATTGTATATATTTATTTACTAACACTATTATATTGTTTTTGAGGAGGGAAACATAAAATTTTATGTTTATAATATGTGTATGGGGTAATTTGTTTGTTTGTTTGTTTGTTTGTTTGTTTGTTTTGTATATAAAGCAGCAAGCTTTCCAGGTTGTTTCTTTCCGAATGTTGTCAATATTTCTGGTACTTATTTTGGTTATTATGTGTAAACACTGTATTTAATTGATATTAAGAAAAACATTTATAACTACGGTAAACGTAGTCAAATATATTTTTATAATTATAATTTATACTAGGTTACTATAAAAAAAAACTTATTTATTATGTATGTCTTCATGCATTTTCAATTTTTATTATATACTTTACTAGACAATAAATTTTATAAAATGTGTCATAAATGAATATAAATTTGCATTTAAAACATTATTTTTATTAAGGTACTTAGGTATTAAATTCTTCGCAGTCTCATTACTAGATACCCTAGTGGAAATTCAACGTTAGGAAAACGTTATTTTATTGTAATTTTAAAGTACCTATAAATGTACCGATTTATAACGTTAGAAGCCTAACGTAACGTTAGTAACGTTAGAATAACGTTTATCTAACCTTAGATAAACGTTAGATAAACGTTATTCTAACATTGGACCCTAACTTTAGGCATCTAACATTTAAATCACATTCATCCAACGTAAGGTCAAGTCTTTCTAACGTTATTTTTGTCGAATTATGAATATTTTTAAAAATATTCACACTAATTTAAGCCAAAAAGTTTATAATGGGCGTCACTCATATGAGCTCAAAGAAATCATAGTTTGGCAATTATACAGGGACGTACCGAAGGCACATTGTTGTCGTAAGTGTCT